>JAJONR010001673.1:0-30141 GCA_029582245.1 Solanum etuberosum
AACTAACTCAATCATGTATTTTTCTAAACACAAGAAAATAAATAAGAAACACATTTTATCTTTCTAGAAAATATTGTTCATGGAACACCTTTTCCTTCCTTACAAACACACCCCTACGTTGTAATTCATGTGTCATTTTTTATTTTACCAATGTAATGACACAATCATATATTTTAAAGTAAAAATTATTTTAAAAAAATTAGGTAACAACTTGAATAAACTTTAATGTGAAATTTAATCACTAAAATTACATTATTGTTTCACTTTATTTGTGTTAGTTACATATTTCACAACTACCAAAATCAAAATTTATCAATAGATTTAATACCACACATGCTATCATCCTTTGTAATTAAGTTTGAATCATGATATTTTGGTCACATTAGTGTTTCACACTTTTCTTTTTTTAGTATGACTTCCTCTTTCTCAAAATATTTGTCATTTTGGAAGTCTAAAACGAACTTAATTATTTTCTAATCAATGTTTAGTATGCTAATGGTTTTTGACTCAGGTGCATATTTATGGATTCGGGGGATGGCTCTGTTTCAAGATGGTTGTGTCGAAATTGTAAGCGTCCCATTACCAAATGTGGGATACATATTCTACTAAATCTAAATTTATGACGGTTTTTTCTGTAGCTTTGCCATCCCAATTAAACAGGCATGCTCTTTAGTTTATATTTTGTTCACTCTTAAAATCATGAACTTATGTGTCATTTGCAGGATGCATTACCTCACACCCACCTGGCACCGGGAAAACCCGACTCACCATAGTGTTTCTTCAGTCATTTCTGAAGATGTTTCCGAAGAGTCGGCCTGTAATCATAGCACCATCAAGTTTGCTTCTTAACTGGGAAGCCGAGTTCCAGAAATGGGAGGTGGACATTCCCTTCTACAATTTGAACAGTAAAGATTTCTCCCCCCAAGAAGAAGAAGCTACAGTCCGTGTCTTCGGCTGTTTATCCGATGCAGGAAGAAAAAATACACAGCTTATACGTTTGGTGAAGCTGAAATCCTGGGCTGAAAGTAAGAGTGTTATGGGAATAAGCTATGACTTGTTGAGGATTCTCACGGTAAAGATGGAGACGGTAATGCCAAAGGGATACGAGAAATGCTTCTAAAATTACCTGGTCTTCTGGTCCTTGAAGAGGGGCACACTTCCCGGAATGAGCACAGCCTTGTGTGGAAAGCACTGAGAAAGGTTGAAACAGAGAAGCGGATACTTTTGTCTGGAACTCCATTCCAGAATAACATCAAAGAATTTTACAACACTCTCAGCATAGTTTGTCCAAAGTTTGCTGCAGATTCAGAGCAGAAATGGGCTTCTCTTAGCAGTTCCATTGACAATAATCCCCGAGCATTGGAAGAGCTTAGGGATATTATTACACCACTAGTCCATACGTGCAGTGAAGATATAAAGAAGGTAAGCCTTCCGGGTTTAAAGAGTACAGTGATACACTTGAAGCCCACAGATTTGCAGAAGGAGTTGCTTAAAAGAATTCCAGAGAATCCGGGCTCCCTTTCCAATCTGTTATCTCTGATCTCTGTTTATCCTTCATTATGGCAAATAGGAAGGAGTTCTCTGATTTAGAAAGTCAGCTCAACGAAAGAAGATATCGGTTGGATCCTGATATTGGAGTAAAAACTAAGTTTGTTGTTAAATTAATCAAACTCTGCGATGGGCCGAAGGAGAGGGTTATGATATTTAGCCAATTACTTGATCAACTCAGTTCTCTCTTTGGCTGGACTTTAGACCGGAAGAATCTGTATATGGATGGGAAACTTGATGTAAAGCAGCGCCAGATATCAATAAATTCTCTTAATGATCCTAAGAGTGATGTCAAAGTACTTCTTGCATCAATAAAAGCCTGTTCGGAAGGAATAAGTCTTATAGGGGCATCAAGAGTGGTTTTGCTTGACGTTCTCTGGAATCCCTCGGTAGAACAACAAGCTATCAGTCGAGCCTACAGGAAAGGTCAGACTAAATTTGTGCATGTTTACTATCCAGTAACATCAAAATGGGAGGTTGACAAGATCGAACAACAGACGAGAAAAAGTTATCAGTCAGATGTACTATTGTCTAGGAATGAAGTCAAGATGGGTCCTTCATGTTCTGTGTCAGAGGATAACATACTAGAATCCATGGTTAAGCATGAGGGCCTCCGACATATTTTTGAACAGATTAGGCTTCAGAAAATTGAATCATTTCGACAGACCAGTGGTTAGTTGCTAACAATCTATCGTGATTCTAGTTTGAACCACTTGATTCACAGTATTGACTTAAAGTACTGAGTTCATGCAAGCTCAGATCATTGTGCTAGCAGAAGTGATGGAACCATTATACTTAACCTATTAGGATAACCAGTGTAAGTGAAAGTTAGGACTAAACTAAGAGTTAGTTTTTCAAAACTAAGATAAAGCACAATAAATAAATTTTGCATTCTCCACTAAGAATCAGATTACATGATAACAACATCCTAGCCTTACAAGAAAGAGATAAAACATTTGAGCCATTTTACAAAGACTAGCAAGTTAACAAAATACATTAAACAAGTCGGACTGCCTCATGTACCTAACTGCTCCCTTTTGAAGGTTGGCTACCAGAATTAAAGCATGTAGTAGGCACCACACGAGGTGCATGAGATAGCTTTTCAAAAATATGACGGAGGCCCTCATGCTTAACCATGGATTCAAGTATGTTATCCTCTGACACAGAACATGAAGTGTTCTCTTCATTCCTGGACAGAAGTACATCTGAATGATATCTCTTTCTTGTTTGTTGTTCGATCTTGTCAACCTCCCATTTCGATGTCACTGGACAGTAAACATGAACAAATTTTGTCTGACCATTCCTGTAGGCTCGACTGATGGCTTGCTGTTCTACCGAGGGATTCCAGAGAACGTCAAGCAAAACCACTCTTGAGGCCCCTATTAGACTTATCCCTTCTGAGCAGGCTTTTGTCGATGCAAGAAGCACTTTGACATCACTCTTAGGGTCATTAAGAGAATTTATTGATATCTGGCGCTGCTTTACATCAAGTTTCCCATCCATATAGAGAATCTCTCGGCCTAAAGTCCAGCTAAAGAGAGAATTGAGCTGCTCCTTGATCAGGTTTAGAGGATCAAGTAACTGGCTAAATATTATAACCCTCTCCTTCCACCCACCACATAGTCTGATCAGTTCAATAACAAATTTCATTTTTACCCCAATATCAGGATCCAACCGACATCTTCTTTCCTTGAGCTGACTTTCTAACTCAGAGAACTCCTTCCTATTTGCCAGTAATGAAGGATGAACAGAGATCAGAGACATCAGATTTTGTTCATAAAAGGATCCCGGATTCTCTGGAACTCTTTTAAGCAACTCCTTCTGTAAGTCTGTGGGTTTCAAATGTATTACTGTATCCCGTATACCTGGAAGGCTTACCTTCTTTACATTTTCGCTACATTTATGGACAAGGGAGAAGCCCATTTCTACTCCAAATCAGCAGCAATTTTTGGACTAACTACAGAGAGAGTGTTGTACAGCTCTTTGATGTTATTCTGGAACGGAGTTCCAGAAAGAAGTATGCGCTTCTCTGTTTCAACCTTCTTCAGTGCTTTCCACACAAGGCTGTGCTCATTCCGAGCAGTGTGCCCCTCTTCAAGGACCAGCAGACCAGGAAATTTTAGGAGTATTTCTCTAAGCTCTTTGGCATAACCCTCTCCATCTTCTCCTGTGAGAATCCTGAACAAATCATAGCTGATTCCCAAAACACTCTTACTTTTTGCCCAGGATTTCAGCTTCACCATCCGTATAAGGTGTGGATTTTTTTTCGCAGCACCGGATAAACAGTGAAAGACACCAACAGTACCTTCATCTTCCTTTAAAGAGAAGTCTTTGCTGTTCAAGTTGTGGAAGGGAATGTCCACCGCCCATTTCTGGAACTCGGCTTCCCAGTTAAGAAGCAAATTTGATGGAGCTATGACTACAGGCCGACACTGTGGGAACAGCTTCAGATATGACTGAAGAAACACTATGGTGAGTCGGGTTTTTCCGGTGCCAGGTGGGTGTGAGATAATGCACCCTCCCTTACTCTCCGATAGGGGCTCTCTCAGCCTCTCAATCTTTATATCTCCACCTATGTTGTTCCACATGAACTCGAATCCTCCACGTTGATGAGGATACATTGTAGCTTTGGCACTTTGGGGAACTAAATCCCACACGGTTCCTTCTCCATAAATAGGAGAATCCTCAGCTGCTGAAGAATCAGGAACACTGAAGCCGTCAACATCCAAGACTGATGGGGATTCTCCAAAGCATTTTCTTTCGTACCTCCCTTGTGTTCTCTGAGCCTGCAGATGACACATAAGTTCAAGAATTTAAGAGTGAATCATAAATGAATTGGAGGGAAGATGTATTTACAAAAATATTTGAAAAGAAAAGTGCTTGACAGAACAAAACTCGTATACTTACAAAAGGAGGGAAGATGTATTTCATCTCCAAATGGACATATGAACAAACTGAACAGATGAGTCCAATTTGTTCATCTAGAACAAGACGGTGGTTCCCCATTTGACACTCACTTAGTTGTCCACTCTGCATCGGCGAAACTGATGGATTCGTAAATCCAATATGTGATTCCAAGATACACATGTTCATTTCAGAAAAAAGATCTTCAATTTCCTTTTCCCATTCTTCTTTCTCTGGGGGAAGAGGTTCCTCGTCTTCAAATCGGAATACTAAAGGAAGTGTTTCTTTGACAGAAACATGTTCCTTCTCTTCTGGAGGAATGACTTCATTACGATCATCGACATTTTTTATTGAATCAACAATAAACTTCAGAAACTCAGACTCTTCAAGAATCTTCTTCGGATTCTTTCGAAGAGCATCAGTTGAAGATTCGAATTCCGACTTAGAATATGAGGTTGTATCAGTTAACTCTTTGGATTTGTCCCCTGTGCTGCACATGTTTGACTTAGAAGAAACAACCTCATCTGTTGCATTCGACATAGGAGACGCCTTCTCCTCAATGATAACAACATCAGGATCACTCTCCTCCTCCTCAATGATAACAACATCAGGATCACTCTCCTCCTCCTCATTCTCCTCCTCATCCTCCGCAACGTTAACAACATCAGGTTCAGTCTCCACCTCCTCCTCCTCCTCCGCAACGTTAACAACATCAGGATCACTCTCCACCTCCTCCTCCTCCTCGATAACAACATCAGGATCACTCTCCTCCTCCTCATCCTCATCCTCCTTGGCAACGTTAACAACATCAGGTTCAGTCTCCACCTCCTCCGCAATGTTAACAACATCAGGATCACTCTCCACCTCCTCCTCCTCCTCCATAACGATAACAACATCTGGATAACTCTCCTCCTCCTCCTCCTCCTCAACAATGACAACATCAGGATCAGTCTCCTCCTCCTCATCGTCCTCCTCCTCAACGTTAACAACATCAGGTTCAGTCTCCACCTCCACCTCCTCCTCCTCCTCCGCAACGTTAACAACATCAGGTTCAGTCTCCACCTCTTCCTCCTCCTCCTCCTCCTATGCAACGATAACAACATCAGGATCACTGTCCTCCTCCTCCTCCTCCTCCTCCTCAACAATAACAACATCAGGATCAGTCTCCTCCTCCTCCGCAACGTTAACAACATCAGGTTCAGTCTCCACCTCCTCCTCCTCCTCCGCAACGTTAACAACATCAGGTTCAGTCTCCACCTCTTCCTCCTCCTACGCAACGATAACAACATCAGGATCACTGTCCTCCTCCTCCTCCTCAACAATAACAACATCAGGATCAGTCTCCTCCTCCAACTCCTCCTCCTCCTCCTCCCCAATGTTAACAACATCAGGTTCAGTCTCCACCTCCTCCTCCTCCTCCTCCGCAACGATAACAACATCAGGATCACTCTCCTCCTCCGACGAATCATCATCATCAGATACTTCCTCAACAAAAGGCTGATTTCTGCAGTATTCAGAAGTTCCTGGACTGAACTTCCTCCTCCCATTGTTTTCCACATTTCTTTCGTCACCTCCAGAAGTCTCCATCTTTTTTCTTTTCCTTCCATTCGTAGAATTCCCACTTTGACTCAACTCGTTCCTCTTTTCAATTATCTCAACCATATATTTTAAAGATTGCTGTCTAGTCCTCCTCTTTGAAACAAAATCACCCCCTGAATCCATCTTCCTCACCTGAGACAAAATACACGATTTCCGTTATCAATCAAAATTCACAACCATATATGTATCTTAAAGAAATTCTTCGCTATAACAACAAGATTAAACTGCATTTACAAATACTAACCTGAATAAAGAAAGCCCTTTTTCTGCCGGAAAATCAAGAATGGATAGCTTTGAATTCTGAGAGTGATGAATAAATTGAATGCATAGACACAATTATATATAGAACGAGATAGAGTAACAACATAAGAAAAACGTGACACAGACAAGCCTTTTATGCGTGAGAGAAAAAACTTACGTAAAGTGCGTGCATTTTGTGATACATTAGAATATTCCCGAATCAGGATGATGTAAAGTGTGAACATTAACTCTTCCAACTGCGTCACATGAATTGTCAAAATTTGCTGCAAGGGTATTTTTGGAAAAAAGAAGAAAATATTTTTATTCTATTTTAATTTATTTAGTGTACAACTTTTTCAAAATTGTGGGATCCACTTTAGCTATACCATTTAGTTTTAATTCATATCCTTTAGTTATAGCTTTATTACATTGAATGTCGTTGCTCTTATTTGTGTAAATTTTGTAATTACTTCGAGTAAAAAATTGACGATCGATGAAGAAAAATATTTCAATTATGGACATCCTCATGGGCTCCCTCATATTAGGTTTTGAAAAAAAAAATGAGATCGATGATTATAGACCACTGATCTGAAAGGTTTCGGGTTTGTTTATAACCTAGAGAAAGTAAATTAATAACGAAATAATTTTGAAAAAGAAATGTTCTGCTCAACTTAGTGACAAAGGGTGTTCAAATTTTCTTAGAACATGTTACAAAGGTGACTGAATTAATATAGCGGGTAGGGCTGCGTATCGGTCGGTTCTGTTAGATTTTAGAATTTATCGATTTTACTTGTCGGTTATTGGTTTGTAATCATGCTAAATTGTTATGGAACTGTTAAGATATCAGTTTATCGGTTAGTGATCGTTATTGGTTCGGTTATCGAGTTAACCGTTAACAATTCACACAATTTTCATTGAGAATTACTAATGGACTAATCACTGACTAACAGTACGCAGTAACTAGTAGTCACTGATGAAATTTTCCCTGTTAGTCTATTACTAAATAAAACACTTAATAAAACTTCATATTAACTTGGACAGAGATGTCAATATTGCCTAAACTGGCAAACTCAAAAGGATTCCTCATAACAACCAAGCCAATTTCGATATGAACTATAAAGAGAAACTACTAACGAAAATCATTAATGATCATGCGACCATTACTAATTAAATCTTTTTCATTGCACATTGTAGTATTACAATATTGCAGGCATATCTCACTGACTCACTCACTATAACGAGCAGATAAAAACAAAGATTTAAAGTAAGGGAACCTCAATTTAGACACTTAGAGAATGATATTCAATATAACTCGCCGGCGTGGGAGCAGTGACAATGAATAAATGAGTGATGTCACAGCTTTGAAATATTATTGTGAAATTTGAGTGTCAACTATAAAGTTACTATAAAGAGTCTGAAAACTGAAGTGTAAACCCTAAAGGCTAAAATTGTCTAAGGCCTTAAGTGATATAAATGGAATTAATTAAACTTCTTCTCGGGTTATCGGGGCACCCGATTAGAAATATGGCCAAACCGAGACCCGAACCGATAAGAAGTTTATGGTAAATCGAGACCCGAACCGTTAATCCATTAACCCGAACCATTGACCCAATAAACAAATTATTGGTTTGAATTATCGATTTCGATTTGGTTTTGAACAGCTCTAATAGCGGGTGGTAGGCCATAAATCGATTTTACTTGCCAACGTCTTCTCAGTCATGTTCTTTGCATCGAATTTGCCTAATACAATTAATATCTTCTGTGTGATTGGTGAGTTACTACATAAAAACGAGTTTATATAGTTCGTACCTGAAGAATAGCGGGGGTGGGTGACCAATAGTGTGAAACTCTATTGTGATCAGAATGTCATAATTGAAAATTAATTACAATGGCTAATATTGCACGTTTGGTATTTGAGTTAGTAATAAATTTTGTGACTCGGTATATTTTATCTTTTATTAATCAAAATGTTCCTTTTTATAGGAAATATTTCATACTTGGACTACTTCTAGAGGTATTATCATCAAATATTAAAGTATTAATACAAGTTTAACATAACACATGAACTATTAAACGATAAAACAGTTAATATTTTTGAAAAATTGTGAATATTCCCAAGAGGCTAAAAGATATTGATAAACCTATTCTAAATACGTAAAAACAGATTAACAAGGACTGATAAAAAAAAAACATACACTAATATAGAATATAGAATGAAAAAAAGAAACATGACAAAAGAGGGGGGCGGCTGGTGTTTTAAGTTTTGTTAAGAAGGAGAAGCGACAAATGAGAGAGAATATATAGCACGTCAATTTTTTTCTACAAATGTATATAAGATTTTTCTTTCACATATAGAGTGAAAAAAATTATGTAGTAATATCACTTTTAGATGGTATAAAAACAAAAATCTTCATAGACTAAAGTGGATAAATATTTTGTGCATTTTATGACATCGGAATCCCTCTTTAGCTTCAAAGGAACGAGGATGATATGAAGCGTGAACCCTTGAATCTTTTAATTTTTTTAAAAATTATTTTCACCTCATGTTTGGTATGAATTTTTTACAACTTATAACTATTTCAAAAAGAATATTTTTCTTTTGTCTCAATTCGTGTGATGTTGTTTGATTAGACACAAAGTTTAAAAAATATCATGAAAAGCTCACTTGGGCAGATTAATGTGCCTCGCAATGAAAAGCCCATTACGAAAAAGTCAACCTAATCAGGCGATAATTAAGGCTCGCGTCAAAAGCAAATAATAAGGGTTCTTTGATTATAAATAAGAGAGAGTCAGAGATAGAAACGAAAGAGTAATTTGGAGTTAGCACGTGGAATTTTGAACTTTGAAGGAGATTTGGACCAAGAAGGCAAGAATCAGCCCAACTAATTGAGGTATGTTGTTTGTTACAATTTGATGTAATTGCAATTCATTTATGTTAGCTCTAATCCTAGAATGTATGTCTTCATTTATGCTATATGAAGGTAGAAAGTTGAATAGGAAAAATTAGTGTAAACGAAGACAAACGTTCTAGGATTAGACCTAATATAAATGAATTGGAATTACATCAGATTGTCACAAACAACATACCTCAATAAGTAGAATTGATTCTTGTCTTCTTGGTTTCAAAATCTCACGCGCTAACTCTAGATTATTTTTTGTGTTTCTATCTTTGGCTTTCTCTTATTTAGTCAAGAAACTCTTATTATTCGCTTTTGACGCGAACTTTAATTATCGCATGATTAAGTTGACCTTATCCTAATGAGTTTGTCATTGCGAGGCCCATTAACTTGCCTACTTGAGGTTTTCATGATATGTTCTTGATTAACCATAATGTATTTTCATGTCTTTCTCTTTTGCCTTGACTTTTGCATTCTCGCAATATGTACATATTGCGAGCCTTCTTAAATTGACAAGGATGAATTTTTGGCGATTTGTCTAATTATATTGTAACTTCCCTAATTCTTTTAATGTCTTCTCATGATAAAGACACGAGCCATCTTCTCAAAAACGAAATGAGGAACATCTATTCTAAGTGGGAATGAGCTAGAATCTTTATATCTGTTTGGTTGTTCAATGGAAAGTGTTGTTTTGTGACCAACAATCCAGGATTGTGGTGGAGTGGTACGTACTCTTTTATCCTTAACCATAAGTCTTTAGTTGGGCTCCAATGTGGGTAGCAGACACCGGATGAAAAATGAGAAAAAAAAGTGTTGTCCTGCGGAGAACCTAAAAACTTTAAAAAGTTATATAAAAATATATTTACAATTGTATACAATTTTCAAAATTGTATAAAATTGATAAAAATTGTCTAGTTTAACTATATGGAAAAATTAGCTAACTAGTCAAAATTCCTAACATAATTTTTAAAAACATCTACACTTTAAAATAATTATTAAAAATGTCAATACGTCAATATTTTAGCAAATAAAGTGTATCCTAGGTTAGTTCCTAATTTATCTCACATTAAGCCCACGTTTCAGCCATCACGTTCTCTCTCATATTTTTTGAAAAATAAATAAATCTCTCTCATCTAATTCCCTCTTCCAATTTGTTCTTTAATTTTTAATCTCCCGCTTCTCTATTATCAATAGGTGCCCATTTTAGGCTGCATTAAGTGCCATGGCTTCTGTTACTAATATTCTTTCAGTGATATCGTCACCCTCAAGTGTGAGCACACCATTTTAGATGAGAACCTATCATCATTTAACATTGAAAAGATTAGGGGAACTCTTGCTTTTGCGGCTGCTTGCTTAGTTGTTTTTGTGCATTTTTGTTTTTTCAATCTTGTAGAAGCCAAATAATTTTGAGAAGATTATAATACTTTCTGAGAGTTTGTTAAAAAAAAAATAGGTGCTGGGTTTTTTAAAAAATTGAAAAAAATATCCCAAAAGATATTCATAACGATCTCATTGATTCAGGTATGTATCTTTTTTATGAATTTTAGTTTTTTTTTTACCAATTTTGTATTTGTTTAAATCTTTCAAAATATTTGTTTGTTTAGTTGCTGAGTAAATTCTCCAATTTCGATTAGGATTTTAGATAAGGAAAACCTCAAAGATTCCTCTCTAATAGTGGACTCAAAGAGGATTACAAAAGGCATTCCATGTATTGGAGAAATAGTAGTAATCTACATTAACATTCATATATACATTACTCAAGGATTCTTCGAAAATGTAGGTTGTGCGGCTAAAATGGCTGAAGAGAGCAGATCTAAATTTCGACATGATCCTACCCACTTGAGTAATGAAATCAACAGTTCAAAAAAAGAAGAAGAATTATGGGTGTTGAAGAAGTTAATGAAATTGTTGAAGATCAAAGTGATGAAGAACAACTTTCTGGCATGTTGCATTTTGTATCTAAATTATCAAATTGTATTCTTTACTATTTTTATGGTCTGTTGCATTTTGTATTCATTACAAAATTCATGTGGTAACTTGTATTTATTTTGTAGGTGGTATTCATTTCAAATTATGTATATATTTAATTTTGTATTATATTATAGGACAATAGATAAATAGTTTTACATAATTTTGTATGCTATTCTAAATTAGGCTTCATACAATTTTGTATTTTTTTAATTTTGTATTCATTCTAACTATATGCCTACAAGTTTTGTATTTTTTTGTGCTCACTTTATATTTCAATATCATTTTGTATTTCAATCTCACTTTGTATGCCAATAATAATATATCCGTTTTTTACCTTATTTATTTTTCATACAAACTAACTTTTACTGTTATTTTAAATCATTTTTTTATTTTAATAAAATGTTAGAACCTGCAATTTTTTATTGTTATAACTTGAAAGAAAAAGAATAATAGCATAACTTATAATTATTAGTCCTATATATGTCAATTATAAAATTTTCACAAATTTAATTCGTCATACTACAATATACATCTAGATTCTGGTATACAATAACATACAAAACTTTCATATTTTATTTTTACAAAAATGGTAAATACTTGATGTATAATATTATATACCTAATTAGTCTCTGGGAATGCATGTTGCACGTTAATCCCTAATTATTCTTACATAACTTCTTCATATTTAAAAATTGTGTCATAAAATAGAAAATTTACCAGTTTATTTTATTTATTAAAGGGAAAAGAGTCTAATATATCCCTGAACCGTGCTATTTAGAGCTGATATACTCTTCGTTATGAAAATGACTCATATATACCTCTGTTGTTATAAAAATGACTTACATATACCATTTTCCTCTAACGAAAGTGGGAAAAAATGAATAATTATTTTTTTATTTTTTAATTAAAAAAAAAGATAATCCATGTAGGGGTATATTTGATCTTTCCCACACTTTTTTTTTCTTTTGACTATTTTTGTTCATCGAGTAATTTGAATATATATATTTTGATGATCAAATTTATTTTCACTTATTTTCTTGTAAAATTTATTATATAGATATCCCAAATATTTTTTTACAAATATAAAAACTAAATTATAATGTAGCCGCAAAAAATAATAATATTAATTTTTTAAAAACTTTTTAATCTTTTTCCATTCACACACTTCTTTTTTTTCCTTTCTCTTATTTTTTTCACTAAAGAATGAAAGAAAAAAAAAAAGAAAAACAAACAAGATTTAAAGACTCAAATAATAATAATAATAATCAAAGAAGTCATAATAATTTATGTGTGAAAAAGATCAAATACATGATTTTTTAAAAATAAACTACAAAATTTAAAAATTAATATTTTTTTTTCATTTTTGTAACGGTAGGGGTATACGTGAGTCACTTTTGTAACGATATGAGTATATGTAAGCTATTTTTTTTAAACGGTAATGGCATATGTGAGCCACTTTTGTAACAAATGGTGTATTAGATCTATATGACAAAGTTGAGAGGTATATCAGACCATTTTTCTGTTTACTAAATAAAGTTCATAAAAATGGACAGTGCATTTGCCATCAAATAAGAAATATGTGAAATTAATTAAGATAATATAATCTCATAACTATGTGTGTGTTTTATGATCTAATATGATTGGAAATAATTTTTTGTCGTATTAAAAAGATTTCCTATTTTTGTTTTAATGAGAGAGCTTGGAACATTATATTATTTAACTAAGAATATCCGATAAGAGAGAGTGTACAATACATGATCATGCCAACTTCTTGACCAATTTGTAAAACATATACATACACTACATGAGCATGTGATACCTGGTTGATTGTGTGGCTCTGCAGGAATGGGAACACTTGTTTGGGTGGCATGTTCCCTTCCTACATGAGCATGAAGTTCGTGAGTTCTACTATCGCATTGAAGTTCATAAAGATGGCAGCATTGACACTCAAGTAATTCGTGATGTGGATATTCACTTGAGTGAAGAAATTTTGAGCATTAACCTGGAAGTTCCATGTGTGGGATCAGATCAGTGGAAGGATTGCGCACCATCAGAAACGTACGTAAAAAATGCAACCAAAATGGAGGGTCTTAAGTGCTCTTGAGTTCCCAAGAAGTATTTTAAAGGGGAGCATCAGTTGTACTTTGAGTTTGTCAACAAAGTGCTCTTGCCGCGCACTGAGAAAAAGGATTGTTGCCTCCTCTGCTGATCTGTTCCTCATGGAGGCACTTGACAAATACAAAGCTATCAACCTTCCATGTGACATGCTAGAGAACATGAACAGAGTCATGACAGCAAAGGATGGTCCCAGTGCTGACCTGCAGGGGGAATTGGATGATCTGAAAGTGCAGAATGCAAATTTACTTGAGTTGAATGCTAAGTTGGGTGAGGAAGTGAAGACTTTAACCAAACAGGTGCGACAGGCTCATGAGGATGCCAATAATTGCATGAACATAATCCTGAAATCCTTTGCTCATCCCCCCTCCGTCCTGAAATTTCCTTTCCCCTTGTTATTTTCCTTCTATTTCAGTATGCAGCGGCATTGTGTCAGTTCATTTTGTAATTGCTCTAACAGACAGTTCGGTGGGTACCTACCCGGTTTTTACGATATCTTGCTCTGTTTGTCGCTTTGTTTCCTCCCTGATTGCTTGCATGCTTATGTTCTGTGTCGCCTCACGGCTCTGAATTCACTATATGTTTCCTTGACATCTTGCTTATGTTTACTGCTCTTACTTTTTTATGATGTCAAAAGGGCGAGGAGGTATAGGTTGTGGGGAAGTACTGGTGACAGGGGGAATGTTATGGAGAAGTACTGGTGACAGGCGGAACAAGTGTGGGACATGCTAATACTAGCTAAAGCTGGTGATTGCCTATGAAGAAGTTGAGTGTATTTGTCATCGTCAGAAAGAGGGAAAATGTTGTAACCTAGTGTTTTGATGATATTCATAAACACTCTGGGACCTAGTCCCAGAGTTGAGCATGTCCCTATGGTCAAATGGTAAACAACTGTAAAGCTGCCACACTGACGCGGGTGGTGAGCACGGGAAAAGAGAGCTTTGTACTTGACCAATGGGAGAACACTAGGTTGTTTTTGTATAGAGGATAATACATCCTCATTGACATGAAACAACCTAGTTAAGACATAAAACTACAATTGAAAAAGTGTATTTTGTCTTTGTAAGAACACAAGCCTTCAAGAACTTCAAGGGACCTAATAGAGTTATCAACCGCATCTTTTGTTGTTGCATCAAAAGCTTGTGTCGTGTGTGTCTGAATTTGTAAGATACGCTTCTAATCTATAAAGGAATGGATCATCCCCTCATTATTTAATCAAACATGAGTATGATTAGAGTTAACTGTGTAGGGTGTGATTAAAGTCTAAATTAATTAGATTTAATTAATATAGTGGGCAATAGAGGAATTTCTTTGGCTCTTTCTGTAATAGAGTTATTGCAAGGGGTGGGATTAAGAGTTTAATCTCTGTATGTGTGTTTGGAGTCTGTAATCACTTGTTGCTTGAAGACAGTGAAAGCAGTTGAAACCCTGTGTGACAAGTAGTTTTTCTCCCTTAAGCAAAGAGGTTTCCACGTAAAAACTCCTTGTTGTTTAGTTTTCATTTTAGTCTCCTCAAGTGCATTTAAGTATATTACTGACTAGGTCTCTCAGTACGTGGTGGACTCGTGTAACTCTTCACTGTTCCAACAAGTACTCCCCCTTCAGATGGTTTATAAAGCCTCACTTGGTAAATAAATTAAAGTTAGTTAGCAAAAAAGAAAAATAATAAAAAATTGTGGTAGAGTGGTAACTACTCCTTCTTCAACCAAAAGTCTCGAGTTTGAGCCCTAAGAATGTAGTCACCTTTACCCTCTAAAGTAGACTTCCCGCCCTAATCCGGATTATTCGGCCCCAAATCAAGTATAGGACACTAGAAAAAAACATGGCTGGTAACAAGTAATGTTGTCTAGAGTAGAGTCCAGGGGAATGGACTGGAAACAAGCAACGCTGGTTTTTTGTGACACGATATTTGTGAAGTGAGACGAATTCAGGATTTAGAATAAGTGAGTTGAGAACAGGCATGACTATTATATGTATTTGAGCAAGTCGAACTGATGCCTTTTTCACATTATTCTAGCAGATTGTCAGTTTAAACACATTTTTATTTCGAGTTTTAGTTTACCATACGAACCAATGATGCCACACATTTTAACATTCAATACAATAACTACAGAGAGTAGACCATAAATAAAAGAAGCTAATGAGTAGCTATCATCTGATGTAACCTTTTGTTTATAAACTAACATCTTATCGAAGTTATTGTGAATGCCACATGTTTCACACCAATAATTCCTAATGTTAACAAAATCAAATTTTCCGACATAAAAAGAACAGTTTGCTGCCTGATTCAGAGTACAGGGCTTAGCTTGTAATGACCATCTCATAACAAGTAAAACAGAGTTCCGAAGGTGGAATCTGGTTCAGGAGCTCAATTTAGTGCAGCGTGAGAAATAAAGAAAAATAAAGTGCAATTCTATACTCTTAACAATAAGGGCATTCAATTTGCAATAGAATAAACTGCATCACCAATCTAATAAAAAATAATACTTCACCATCTCCCACTTCCAATCGAACCTTATTGAGAGCTCTTCTTTATTGAGTTCTACACGATGCCAATTCTGACTTCTACGATCATCGAATATGTAAGCTTGTGCTTCTTTTAATTGATGATGCCAAGGCTCGCTAGAGTGACTCAAATTCTTCACTTCATATATATCAAACGATTAATGAAACATTCAAATGTTGCACTTGTTGATCGTATATCGAGTCTCCTAGGATGACAACTCCATAGCAAAGCATCCAGGAACGTTGGGCACTCCCCATCTATCCATGTACAATTGACATTTAAAACGTCGACTTTGGGGGTAGCAACTCCATGGTGCAGTTGCAAATCTGTCAAGTTGATCTCATTGCATTGGGAACAACAAAGGGAAACTTGAGGGCAAGAGGTCGAAATTGATAGAAACTTCCTCGAAAGTTACAGAACCATGCAGCTTTTAAACTGCCTGAGCAGTGAAGAACGATTTTCAAGTGCTTCAATTGACTCGACTCTCTTGCAATTTTAAGTTTAGGAATTTTATATCCCATATACACAAGTGACTCCAAATTCGAAGAATCAATCTCCACTTTGTCCCCACAATTTCGAATCTTCAAGTCCTTCAAGGATTGAGATGCAGAAATCCATCAGATATTTTCACATGTGATATATCTAAAGATTTTAGATTCTGACATTCAACAATATCCAGTTTTCCCGATAAATAATCGTCATAAGTCAAGTGTTCAAGAGTTGGTGCTTGGATTTAACAAGTTGGTTTTGTTCTTTCCTGTTCTTAATGGAAACTGACTTAATCTTTTGAAGATTCAACAACTCAATCTTTTTCAACCCCCAACAATAATCAAAGATGAAACTGACAATCAAAGGACAACAATTAAGTAGAGTTTGTAGCATGTTTTCGTCTAATTTGACATGGGTTAGAGAAAGCTTTCTCAAAGAATTGCAATTCGTCACACCACTAGAAAAGGAAACAGGCATAAGAGTACACCAATCCGCTTCCAATTCTGTTAAAGATTTTGCTGCCAAGATTGTGAAAATAGGCAATGAAAAGTTATAAACTTTAAAGAAGAAATACTTTACATCATTCTGAAGCGCAATGTCATACCACTTATCAATAGGTTGGGAAATTAGAGAAAAATAAGAGTATGATAATTCAAACTTATCGATTCGAATTTTTCTGTCCCTATATCGGTCCATGATTGTATCCACTATTTCCAAATTGCCTCCACTATATTGATATTTGAAGTCAATGTTGGGAAGCATGAACCACGATCGTAGCCATGTTTTTGAGAGAATTCTAGTTCGACTAAGTGACTTCGTAACCTCAACCTATTTTTTTGCCTTCGCCCCTCTTTTTTTTGAATTCGAAAGAGCGGGGTCTTACTTATTCAGGGGGTGAAAAACAAATAAAGAGATCCGGGGGCTTTATGATCGGAGAAAGAGAAGGGGCGTGGTTGGTGTGTCACTGGGTCGGTGGGGGAACCTGTAGGAAGGGGGGACGACCCACCGAATTCACATCAGAAATCGCCAACATAAACACAAACGAAATCTTGAATTGCGTATAGAAAGAAAACGAACCACTTCTATTCTCGGAGCTGAGGTATATGAAGAATGGTTTTTTGGTCCCTTTCGTCCAGTGGTTAGGACATCGTCTTTTCATGTCGAAGACACGGGTTCGATTCCCGTAAGGGAAAGGTACTCATTCCCGCTTTCGATTAGTGTTCATTGCTGAGCGATCGCTCGCTATCTGGCTGGAAAAGATGGTCCGGAAGCTTCCTCTCTCCCAGCAAACTCATCTTGGCTGCTTCTTTAAAACTAAGGTAAGAGACAATTTTTTCAATGAGACATTCAGGCAATATGTCAGCTGTGGCTCTCCTTATCATGGAAATTTCTATAGGAAAATAAACCCTAATATTCTTATAAAAACAAACCCTAGTGCAGTGTTTGTTACAAGCCGCACTTCTAAAATTAACATATTTATAGAAATTACCAATTTATTATTATAAAAACATTTTTCTCTTAACGGTATATAAATATTTTTTTAATATTGTTAATGCAAAAATTCCAATACGTGTTATTTTACTTTGTACTTAAGAATAGAGTATTTTAGAAAGTAAATTATTTTAATTAATATAACATACATTTATCACTGATTAGCTATTTATATTTCTTTTTGGATCAATTAAATTGACTAATATAAGTCAAGTTGATCATTCACTATATATATTTTATTAATATGAAAGATATTTTGAGATTTTATTTTAGCCTCTTTGTTAGTTGTGCTTCCATGTATGTCTTAGTATTTTCACTAACAATGTTGGTGATGTTTTGACGGTTAGTTTAGCTTTTGAACATTTAGGTTTTGGAGAACACATATAGGTTGAATGTATAAATATTTATGTTTGGATCATCCTACGAAAAAAGATTAAAGAAGGCTTTAGATTTCACAAAATGTATTTTCAAGTTTCGGATACTATAAAAAATTAAATAATAAGGTTCTTCATGATTGTGCAAAGCGCGGACAAGTTCAATAATAATAATAATAATAATAATAATAATAATAATAATAATAATAATGAATAAATGTGCAACACATTTTCAGAGCTAGTATACTTACTATACTAAAAATGAGAACAAAAAAAGTTACTCCCTCCGTTTAAAAAAGAATGACCTAGTTTGGCTTGGAACGGAGTTTAAGAAAAAGAAAGAAGACTTTTTAATCTTATGGTTCTAAATTAAAGTGATGTCAAATGTACCAAAATGCCCTTTAATCTTGTGACCTTAAACATGTCACGTGGAAAGTTGAAGTTAAAGTGTTGCCAAAAAGGGAAAGGGGTCATTCTTTTTGGAACAGACTAAAAAGGAAACTAGGTCATTCTTTTTGAAATGGAGGAAATAAAAGTTAAAGGGAAAAGGCTCAAATATGTCATCGAACTTTTAGAAAAGACTCATTTATGTCATTTGTTAAAAGTTTGGCTCATCTATGCCATTGGTGTTATAAAAAAGGCTCATCCATGCCATTTTTTGTAACTCCGATTTTGCAAACTTTTTTTTACACCCCAAACAAGGTTTAAAACTTTTCAATTGGTGTTTTTGGATCAAATGTATATTTTTTGTTTCTACTTCGTTAAGAATACCAAGAACACATAAAAAACATTAATAATTCTCAAATTTCAAACTTGTTCAATTCTTCACGAAATCGCCTCAAATTTCAAGAGTAGTTTCCCTCCGAGCTAGATACCAAAACTCAATATCTTTTGAGCTTGAATTCAACCTAACTCAACAAGACCCACTTGAAATTTCTTCAAAGTTTCAAAACTTCAACATTCCACAACTTCAAATCATTTGAAATTTTGAACATAAACTCAAAAAGCACTAGGCAACAAAGATCTAATGTGAAAAATAACTACAAAACACGAATTAAAGCAAAAAAAATATTAATACGGGTGAACTTTTTAAACTTTACAAATGATTTTAGAATTTTAGTTTTTTTTAAAAAGAAATTAATGATGTAGCCGAAATTTGAGATAATTTCGTGAAGAATTGAAAATTTGGAAGTTGTTTATGTTCTTCATGTGTTCCTGGTGTTCTTAAAGAAAAAGTAGCAAAAAGTGTACATTTAATCCAAAAACTCAAATTGAAAAGTGTTAAACCTTGTTTGGAGAGCCTTTTCTTTAACAACAATAACATAGATGAGCCAAACTTTTAACGAACGACTTAAACGAGCCTTTTCTAAAATTTGGATGACATATTTGAACCTTTTCCCAAAGTTAAATTACCAAATTAACCTTTTAAAGTTAAGTGACTATTTTGCCATTCAATTAAATAATACTACTTTAGTTTTTGATACTAAAAAGTAAATTTACCTTTCTATTAGTAAAGAAAATAATATTTCATGGAAAAAGAAAAAGGCCAAAGAAGTGAGCAGAGTTAATTGAAGATTGAGAGGGCCAACTTGTCTTTGTCTGGTTCTGTTTTTATCTTTTTAATTTAATTTTCTGTTTGTTGTTTGTATATGTTTGATAGAAACATAATTATATGTGTGTTATTTTAGTATCAAATGGTTATTCAAGTTAAGTTAGTCTGTTGCTGTGGAATGAGAACAATTCCCCAATGTAAACAAGAAAAAGTTGGACTTAAAAGTTCAATTTCCTAAAGACTAGAGGTCATCATTCTCCTAATGCTTCATTAGAATATTAATATGAATGTTAAATTAGCAACTTAGTGGAAAGACCACTAACCATTACTTGGAAAATTATTAAAAGCAATGTTAATGGGGCCAGGATTAAGGACTTGATTGCTGTCAATGCTTGGCAGTTTGATCAACTATATAAATATATGGAATATGATTATTGTTTTTGTAAACATGAAAAAATGGGATATCTATTCATCTTCTTTTCACTTGTCTGTTTTGTGTTGTTATGTCAAAGTTTTTCTTCTTCTTGTTTTGTGCATCATCTTTGCTCTCCTTGTGAAGCTTCTGCTTTGCTTCAATTCGATCAATCCTTTGAAATCTCCCCCGGTCGGTGTTATAGAGCTTCTTTCCCAAAAACAATCTCTTGGAATGAGAGTACAGATTGTTGCACTTGGGATGGAGTCACTTGTGACATGTTAACGGGTTATGTTATCGGTCTAGACCTTAGTTGTAGTTTCCTTCATGGAACTATTCATCCCAACAGCAGCCTCTTCCAACTCTATGATCTTCAATCACTAAACCTTGCTCGCAATGACTTCAATTGTTCTTCAGTTCCAAATGATATTGGCCGCTTGAGGAACTTGAAATATTTGAATCTCAGGGGATGTGAATTCTCTGGTTCCATTGGCAACCTCACACAAATGAGGCAGTTGGATTTTGGTGATAATCATTTCACCGGACACGTTCCTTCAACAATCTCTAAATTGAAGCAACTCACACTTTTAGATCTTTGGTCTAACTCCCTTGGAGGCGAAATTCCGGACATATTCTCAAACTTCCAAGTGCTAGCTGATTTGGTTCTTTCTAATAATAGATTTACCGGTTCATTTCCTCCGTCCATTTTAAGCTTGACACGTCTTCAAAGATTAGACTTGTCGAGTAATTCTCTATCCGGTCCACTACCTAGCAGTACCAGCATGCTCCAGAAGCTAGCTGATCTGAATTTGTCTGACAACTCGTTGAATGGCACAATACCGTCTTGGGTGTTTAGCATCCCTTTGGTATATCCGTTAAAGCTCCATCATAATCAATTCAGTGGAGTAGCGGATGAGCTCAAAATGAACCCAACATTAAAGGATTTGGATTTAAGTCATAATCAGCTCACTGGTCCTGTTCCTCCATCACTTGCAAATCTCATAAACCTAGCCGCACTTGACCTTTCATCAAATAACATCACCGATAATTTAGGAATAGAATTCTTTTCGACCATGCAAAGACTTGATTATATTGATCTTTCCTACAATCATCTTTCATGGAGGAAAAGTATTTAAGGTAGCAAATTCACTCTTCCTTACCTAGAAGTTTTGTTGTTTTCATCTTGTGAACTAAAAGATTTTCCACACTTTTTGAGAGGTATAAAGACCATACGGGTCTTAGATCTTTCTAATAATAAGATTCATGGCCCAATCCCTAACTGGTTTAGCAACATGAGATGGGACTCATTGTCGCACCTAAACATTTCACATAATTCACTTACAGGACACCTAGAACAACTACATTTCTATAATCTACAGTCTCTTGATCTTAAGTTTAACTTTCTTTAGGGTCCACTGCCTTCATCCATTTGTAACATGAGCAGCCTTAGCTTTCTAGATTTATCACACAACTACTTTAGTGACTCGGTTCCACATTGCTTGGGAAACATGGATAGTCTATTTATGCTGGACTTGAGAAGCAATAGTTTCAGTGGGAGTCTTCCACCGTTATGTAGTCGGACCACTTCACATTTGGAGACCATTGTCTTGAATGGTAATCAATTTGAAGGACCTGTCCCGATGTCGTTGCTCAACTGTAATTCCTTAGAAATCCTTGATGTAGGAAATAACACTATAAATGGTACATTTCCAACTTGGTTAGGAACTCTTCAACAGCTGCAGGTCCTTATATTAAAGTCAAACAAGTTCCATGGACCTATAAGTGCCTGCCAGATTGAATTTTGCTTTCCCATGTTCCGGATGCTTGATGTTTCTCGTAACGAATTCAATGGTTCATTGCTTCCACAAGTTTTTAAAAACGTTAGAGCAATGATCAAATTAGATGGCACGAACAAAGGTACGATCAAATATATGGAACCAGTAGTTCTTAATGTGAACATAAGGTATATAGATTCAGTGAAGTTGGTGATCAAAGGCCAGGATATTGATCTAGAAAGGATCACCACAATTATGACAGTTATAGATCTCTCAAGCAACCATTTTGATGGTGTAATTCCCAAAGCGATGAAAGATCTTAGCTCACTTTGGCTACTCAATTTATCCCATAATGATCTCAGAGGAGATATTCCAACCGGAACTGGGACAAATGAATACGCTTGAAGCTTTAGATCTCTCATGGAATTGGCTCACTGGAAAGATTCCAAGGGAACTGACTAGACTAAAATTCCTGGCAGTCTTCAACCTCTCTCAGAATGTTCTCGTCGGACCGATTCCTCAAGGTTCACAGTTCAACACATTTTCAAATGACTCGTATGGTGGCAACCTTGATTTATGTGGTCCTCCTTTATCAAAGAAATGTGGGACGAGTGATCCATCGCATGTTCCTCAACCATTGGAGTCCGAAGAAGAAGATGATGAGTCATATTTTGCTAGTGGATTTACGTGGGAATCAGTGGTCATAGGCTACAGTTGTGGATTAGTTGTTGGAACTGTCATGTGCAGCATCATGTTTAAAGCTGGTAAGCCAAAATGGTTTGTGGAATTTCTTGAAGGCATCATTCCGCACAAAAATAGAAGGCGAAAGAAGAGAGGTTGAGATGAAAGACTTAATGGAAGATTGGAAGACCCAACTTGTCTAGTAATAATATCCTGTATAATAAGTAATATTGGAATACTCCCATGAATATTATGATTTGATAGTCTTGTTTTTTGTTCTTTTACTTCGTCTTTGTTATTTGCATCTGTTAGATACCAACTTAATCTTCCTCGGAATTATTTTTAGCATTTGCTTTGACTACTGAATCGAAATCATAAAAGTGGAGTTCCTCATATGTATCAGATGTAATCTTAATCTTTATGAGAACGTAAGCTTTGAATGAGCACATGAATATCAAAGCACAACACAGAAAATAAACACCACTGTCAATTAAAAGCAAAGCATACAGAAGAAGTTGAAAAATGCATAAACATTAATAAGATTACCAAACATGAATGATATATATATATATAGATGCATAAGCAGAAAATGAAAAATGGGAAGAAAAAGATAAAAAGGGGATGACTTCACTATTACTGAACACACAGTTAATATATAATATATCCTAACACGCGCAAGCTAACCCGACTAAATGAACCTCTAATCCTCAGGATGGAAGAGTCTAAATGAAGTAAAGCTCTCCGCATTTCATCAATGTGCTGCCTGTTTAAGGGAACAGGGTGAAGTTTGTAATAGCGTCTGGTAGGAGGCCTTTACATGTTCTTAATTCGCCAATAACCTTGAGAAAGAAAATTTCATAAGCTGGGCTAAACAGAATCCTAACTTCAAAAATCTGAGTTTGGTTGACTCCTAAAATACATAAGTAGCAGCCAGCCGGAATAGAAATAACTTCGTCAAAATATATAAAATGCTCAATCAGTCAAAGAAAATGATCTATCTTCTTAGTTGATATGCCCTTTGTTTTCTTTGATCCATAAATTATTAAGCAGATTGTCAGTTTAAACACATTTTTATTTTGAGTTTAAGTTTACCTTACGAACCAATGATGCCACACATTTTAACATTCAATATAATAAACACAATAACTACAGAGAGTGGCTATCATCTGATATAACTTTTTGTTTATAAGCTAACATCTTATCGAAGAATTCTGGTCCTCCAATGGCACCTCAGACCGGAATGCCACATCGTTTCACAGTTATTGTGAATGCCACATGTTTCACACCAACAATTCCTAATATTAACAAAATCAAATTTTCCGACAGCAAAAGAACTCAGAGTACAGGGCGACCATCTCATAAGAAGTAAAACAGAGTTCCGAAGGTGGAATCTGGTTCAGGAACTCAATTTAGCGCAGCGTGAGAAATAAAGAAAAATAAAGTGCAATTCTATACTCTTAACAATAAGGGCATTCAATTTGCAATAGAATAAACTGCATCACCAATCTAATAAAAAATAATACTTCACCATCTTCCACTTCCAATCGAACATTATTGAGAGCTCTTCTTTATTGAGTTCTACACGATGCCTATTCTGACTTCTACTATCATCGAATATGTATGCTTGTGCTTCTTTTAATTGACGATGCCAATGCTCGCTAGAGTGACTCAAATTCATGAAGCATTCACATGTTGCACTTGTTGATCGTATATCGAGTCTCCTAGGATGACAACTCCGTAGCAAAGCATCCAGAAACGTTGGGTACTCCCCATCCGTCCATGTACAATTGACATTTAAAACATCGACTTTGGGGGTAGCAAATCCGTGGTGCAGTTGCAAATCTGTCAAGTTGATCTCATTGCATTGAGAACAAATAAGGGAAACTTGAGGGCAAGAGGTCGAAATTGATAGAAACTTCCTCGAAAGTTACAGAACCATGCAGCTTTTAAACTGACTGAGCATTCAAGAATGATTTCCAAGTGCTTCAATTGTCTAGACTCTCTTGCAATTTTAAGTTTAGGAATTTTATATCCCATATACACAAGTGACTCCAAATTCGAAGAATCAATCTCCAGTATGTCCCCACAAAATTGAATCTTCAAGTCCTTCAGGGATTGAGATCGAGAAATAAGGTTCTGCAGAAATCCATCAGATATTCTCGCATTTGATATATCTAAAGATTTTAGATTCTGACACTCAACAATATCCAATTTCCCCCCTAAATGATCGTCATAAGTCAAGTGTTCAAGAGTTGGTGCTTGGATTTTAACAAGTTGGTTAAGTTCTCTCCAGTTCTTAATGAAAACTGACTTAATCTTTTGAAGATTCAACAACTCAATCTTTTTCTGTTAGGACCGAAATAAGCAGGTGTAATGCGGAAGCTAGCAAAGCAAACCTCGAAAGACCACGAGTAAGAAGACAAACGAGAAACACACCAAAAGAGACAGATTTAACGTGGTTCGGTCAATCGACCTATGTCCACAAAGGAGATGAGCAATCCACTATAAATATGAGAGTACAAAATATAGAGAGAAACAACCTCAACTAATTCACTCGGAATACAAGGAGGTACACAAAAAAGATTAAAAAGTTGAAAAAAAAATATTATTATATGTCGCGGCTATATTATAATTTAGTTTTTATATCTGTAAAAAAAAATTGGGGAATCTATATAATAAATTTTATAAGAAAATAAGTGAAAAAATAAATTTAATCATCAAAATATATATATTCAAATTACTTGATGAATAAAAATAGTCAAAAGAAAAAAAAAGGTGTGAGAAAGATCAAATATACCCCTACATGGATTATCTTTTTTTTAATTAAAAATAAAAAATTAATAACACAATTTTTAAATATGAAGAAGTTATATAAGAATAATTAGGGATAAACGTGCAACACACATTCCATGAGACTAGTTAGGTATATAATATTATACATCAAGTATTTAAACATATTTGTAAAAATAAAATATGAAAGTTTTGTATGTTATTGTATACCAGAATCCAGATGTATATTGTAGTATGACGAATTAAATTTTGGGTTGATTACAGTATTTGTAATACACGTTTAAGTAATTGTACTTTTCTGAAATTTTGCCGAAAAAAATTATTTATACTCGTTAGAGGAAAATATTTTTATAAGAATAAATTGTTAAATCTGTAACTATAGAAGTACGGCTTGTTACAAACACTACACAGCAACCCATAAATTGATTAGGGTTTGTTTTGATCATGAAATATTCATGATGGAGAGAGCCACTATTGACATATTGCCTGAATGCCTCATTGAAAAAAATTGTTTCTTACCTTAGTTTTAAAGATTCAGCCAAGATGAGTATTCTCTCGAAAACATGGTTACGATCGTGGTTTATGCATCCCAACATTGAATTCAAATATCCTTATAGTGGAGGAAATTTTGAACTAGTGGATACGATCATGAAAGGGATGAAAAAATTCCTATCGATATGTTTGAATTATCATACTCTTTTTATTCTCAAGTTTCCCAGCCTATTGATAAGTGGCTTTATATTGCACTTCAGAATGGTGTAAAGTATGTCTTCTTTAAAGTTCCTGACTCTTCATTGTCTATTTTCACAATTTTGACAGCAAAATCTTTAACAGAATTGGTTGTGGAGTGTTATACTCTTATGCCTATTTTGTTTTCTAATGGTGTGACGAATTGCAATTCTTTGAGAAAGCTTTCTCTAACTCGTGTCAAATTAGACGAAAACATGCTACAAACTCTACTTAATTGTTGTCCCTTGATCGTCAGTTTCATCTTTAATTTTTGTTTGGGGTTGAAAAAGATTGAGTTGTTGAATCTTCAAAAGATTAAGTCAGTTTCCATTAAGACAAGGAGGCGAGACCAACTTGTTAAAATTCAAGCACCAACTCTTGAACACTTGACTTATGACAGATGATAGCTACTCTCTGTAGTTATTTTGTTTATTGTATTGAGTGTTAAAAAGTGTGGCATCATTGATTCGTATGGTATACTTAAACTCGAAATAAAATGTGTTTAAACTGACCATCTGCTTGAATAATGTGAACTTTTCACTTCTTACTATTGGAAGTTAAATGTCATTGCAAATTATGGTGAATTTAATATTTGTGCAAATGACTAAGAGGTGAGTACAAATTACAAAGTGCTTTCCTCCTTTTTGGGGCGTGACAGTAGTCGTTTCTTAATCTTTCATCGACAAGTTCTAACACATTTCCAGCATGAGCTTATCAAATTTGCTTTCTCAAGTTTAACATGCTAAGGCCTCCAACCAGACACTATTCAAAGTTTGATGGCATATTTGAGTCTATTCCCTAAAATTTAACTTCGAGCAGTTAGAAGTAAAAAACTTGCAGTACCCGAATTCACAATATTTGACAAGGGGTAGGTAGGGGAACTTGTTCTTTTGAGACACCCCATGGTCTAGAATGTTAAAAAAATTCGTCGAATCTTGGCATAAGCACCTCATAGTGATACGAAAACTGGTGTACTCTTGTTAGGGGAACTTGTCTCTTTTTTATTTTTTGGAAACTCTTTAATTCCAACTTTCCACATGACATGTTGAATACCACAAGATTAAAGGACATTTTGGTACTCTATATATCTTTAATTTGAGACCACAAGATTCAAAATCTTTTTTATTTTCTTAAATTCCGTGTCAAGTCAAAATCAGACAAACAAATTGAAACTGAGGGAGTAGTGTCGAATTGCAGGAAATGATCTCAGATAAGCAAACACTTAATTGGAAATACTTGTTCTATCTGTTGAACATATGCCATTGAAGTAAAGGAATATGAAGTACTGCTCACCTAGTTTACCTGGTTCTTTCATATGTTCATAGAGAAAAAAAAATACAATAAATTTGCTATCAATTATGTACAAACAAGAAAATTAATAAGAGAGAAACTAAAACAGAAAAATTCCAACAACTAGTCCACAACTGTAGCCTATGACTACTGATTCCCATGAAAATCCACTTGCAAAATATAATGATTCATCTTCTTCTTCTTCTCCAGACTACAATGGTTGAGGAGCATGCGATGGATCACTCGTTCCACATTGTTTTGTTAAAGGAGGACTGCATAAATCAGGGTTTCCACCATATGAGTCATTTTCAAATGTGTTGAGTTGTGGACCTTGAGGAATTGGTCCGACAAGAAGATTCTGAGAGAGGTTAAACATTTCCAGAAAGGTTAGCCTTGTTAATTCTCGTGGAATCTTTCCTGTGAGCAGATTACAGAAGAGATCTAATGCTTTAAGCGTATTCAACTGCCCCAGTTCCATTGGAATATCGTCTGTGAGAAGGCTAAGATTACTCATGTTACAAATCGATGAAGGTGGTGACTCCTCAAGGAAGTTAAATTTAAGATCAAGAGACTCTAGACTATAATAATGAAATTGTGGTAGGTGGCCTGTTAATGAATTATGTGAAAGGTTTAGGTGCCTCAAGAAGTCCCACCTCATGCCGGTAAACCAGTTAGGGATTTGACCACGAAACTTATTGTTAGAAATATCCATGACCTCAAATGTCTTACATTTCTCAAGAAGTATATGGAATATCCTCCAGTTCACAAGATGATAACAGCAAAAATTCTAGGCTAGGAAAAGTGATTTGTATTCCCACATCGACGGTGATGAAAGGTCAAAAGGTAGAAAGGTTTGTGAGATTCACAGGTGATTGATGAAGCTGCAACTAGAAAGACTTAAATAACATAGTTCTTGGAGGTTAGGGAAAACATTGGGAATTTTGCCTCCAAGGGAGTTAGATGAAAGAGCTAAAAGTAATTGTTGTCTGAAGTTGGACCAGGCTGCGGTTGGGATGAATACTTCCATTGCGATAACATGACTGCTTAACATGTCACAACTAGTAACTCCATCCCCCTCTCAGTATTCCATGAAACTGTTTTTGGGAAAGAAGTACCACAATATTTCAAAGGATTGTTTAAACTGAAGAAAAGCAAAATCTTCACTAGGAGAGCAAAGATGATTCTCAAAGAAAGAAGAAAAACTTCGACTTAGAGAGACATAACAGAAAGGTAAATAAAAGAAAAAGAGATGCCACATTTTTTTTGTTTATTTTTAGGAAATAACAGGATATTCTGTTCTTACAAAATCAGGAATCAGAGTATGTAAGAAAACTCAATCATACAATCCGAGATACACAAAGCAGACAAATTTCCGAGTTGTCTCTCCTGCTGTTTTCAAACTTGGTAGGTACATTTCTATAATTTTCCACAAGAATTTTCACTTCACATTAAGTCAATGAGGAAACTCCATCAATATTCCACCTAGTTGTAGTAGAAAAAACTTAATGGGGCCTAAGTTGATACTCCCTACCAATGATTTTTTCATAGACAAACTCTAGACCTATATATATATATATATATATATATAATTTTCTGACTACCCTTCCGTCTATATGGCTTCACCTTTACTATTACAACAAACATTAACTATTAGTAGATGACTAGATGTCATTTGCTAGCTCTGGTCTAAATCTAGAGTTTCTCTAAACTTTTAACGACACGAGGGCACAGATGAAAAACTATTAACGGATTACATAGATGTGTCTTTTCTCAAAATTCGATGGTATATTAGATTTTTCCGTTAATAATCCAAGGAATTTTTTTATGTGAAATATTAGATTGTCAATCTAATTGATTTTGTTGCATACATTTATTTTTATGGAGACATTAGCAATGAGCTTATTGGTGATACTTTTGCTTTTTACTAATTAGAATTGAATTTTTTTTAGATAAATTACCTAACTACACACCATTTGAATTTTGATTTGATTTAATCTGTTAAGATTTGGGAGACATTGAAATCAACTAAATTAGCGTGATTTGGGGAACTCACATTCAATTTAATATTCTATTTCCTTTAAAAGTGTAACTGATTTTGTTTTAATGTATCCGACTTCTTGCTATGTATCCGGATAGCACCGATTTTGAGGGATTTTTGTAAATTGAAAAAGAGTAGGGATAGAATGTATATGTAAGTTATACAATTTTTTTTTGGGATAAGACATAAGTACCCCTAGACTATGACCGAAATCTCAGAGACACGCCTAAACTTAACTAAGGTCCTATTACCCCTGAACTCATTTTTTTCGTATTTTTGTGCACCTTTTGTGCTAACATGGCCCCTTCAACCACCCAAGTTGGTTGTGTTTGTACACACTCACCCGCCACGTGTGTAAATATATATATATTTTTTTTAAAAAAAGTATTAAATATATTTTAAAAAATTAAATTTTTTCTTAATTTTTTTTTAAAAATATTCTTATTTTAGTTATCTTGTATTTAAATTAAGTTAATACACATTTTTTTTACCTTGTAACAAAACTTTTTTTACCTACATTGTTTTTTCTCTTTTATTTTTCTATTGATTTTTATTTTCTTTGTCTTTCGTTTTGATTTGATTTCAAATTTAATACACATATTTTTAAAAATATTTGAAAGTGAAAAGATAATAAATTAATAAAAAAAAAGTTTAAAGTGAAAAGAAATTAAAATAAATATTTTACAAAGTAAGAAATAAAAATAATTAAATATATATAAGTTTTAATATCAATAAAAATG
>JAJONR010001674.1:0-47055 GCA_029582245.1 Solanum etuberosum
GATACCAGGGAGCTCGTCTGGAAATACATCTAGAAACTCATTAACTACCAAAATAGACTGAAGTGTCGGTGGTTCTGCATCTATATCATGAACACAAACAAGATGGTAAATACAACCCTTAGTAATCATCCTCCTCACCTTAAGATATGAAATAAACCTACCTTTCGGCGTTGTTGTATCACCTTTCCATTCTCAAACTGCCTCTCCTGGAAAGTGGAATCTAACAATCTTTGTCCGGCACTCAACATTAGCATAACAAGACGCTAACCAGTCCATACACATAATGACGTCAAAATCGACCATCTCTAACTCTACGAGGTCTACAGAGGTCTGACGGTCGATAATTTCCACCGTGCAACCTCGATACACTCTCCTGGCAATAATAGACTCACCAACTGGTGTAGACACAATAAAGGGTCGATCTAACAACTCTACTACTATACATAACTTCCCCGCAATAAATGGAGCAACATAAGACAAAGTAGATCCAGGATCTATCAAAGCATAAACACAATGGGAGCAAACAATCAATGCACGGGCGCGTGTTTTGGTGATTGCCAAGATGGATGTGAAAGTGACTCCCACTTCCTCTATTGACATCCGGCGGATTGAGGGCGAGTATATAAGGGATGAGGTAGATCGGAGGAGAGCTGCACCAGCGGATACATCCTCGATAGTCGATGTTGAGATGTTGCCGACAGAGGTAATACTTCCCCCTCAAGCCAGTGAGCCTATAGGTACCCTGGTACCTCTACTTCTGCACCTTCAGGTTCTACTTTTATTCCCCCTCCTCCTTCTGCTACTGCTGCTTCTTCTTCCCGACCCCCTATCACCCAGGCTATGATATACAATATGGGCCATCTAGCCCAATTTACTGATGTGTGTGCCTCCTGGGTAGAGGCCGTTGTGCCTGGGTTGATTAAGCGGATGATTGATGTTGTCTTGTCCCCGATTAGGGCTGAGATGAGAGAGCACAGGGAGTTGATAGATGCCCACAGATTTTCACTGGATGCCCTTACTGTGAGGGTAGAGGCTGGTGAGCAGGGACATGGTACTTCTGCTGATGTGACGGCCTTGAAGGCGGATATTGTTGGGCTGAGAAGAGATGTGGATGAGCTGAAGTCCACTTATCTATCTATGTTCTTTGGCACTGTGGAGCTCCCCGAGGTTCCGAGCACTAATATTCCAGCCAGTTCTGAGATTCCTCTGGCTACTCCAACTGGAGATGTTGCTAGAGATGATGATGCAGATGCTGAGTCTGAGGCTGAGACTGATGAGGAGGATCTGGGTGTTCGTGATGCAGTAGTATACAATGACTTAGAGGACCTTGAGGGTGCTATGGTCCAGTCAATTATAGAGGCTTGTTTGAGAGATACCTCGATGGTGAGCTCCAGTGGAGCAAAGGATGTTGTTAAGCCGGACACTGATGCCCCGACAGATAGAGTCACTGACATGCAGAGTTCACCCCAGTCTTAGCCTGGCAGGATGCTTCTTTTGACTCTCATTATGTTATTATTTGCTATTTTTGCGCATTTGAGGACAATTTCTAGATTAGTTTGGCGGGGTGAGATATTTCCATACCTACCTCTTTTGGGCTGTTTTCTGGATATTATGTGTTTATGATTGTTTTTGTGAATGATGATGTATTTTCATACCTACCTCTTTTGGGTTATTTTCTGGATATTATGTGTTTATGATTGTTTTTGTGAATGCTGATTTTGGTTGATATATATTAATTTTTATCCATTGTGTGGTCATTTGTGTGGTCCTTTGTTTTGAAATACAAATTGTTGGAATGTTGGTTTTGAACCAATTTTAAAAATTGTCACCTCTTGATATGTTTGAATGTGGCTGTTCTCTTGCAATTTTGAGTGTCGGTTGTGATCAATACCGATGACTTGAATAGTGCTCTCGATTGAACGATATGTGTGTATGGCTCCAATGAGGTGAATTGAGTTGCATACTTCATATGTGAACTCCTAGCATCTTATTGTGACTAGTCAGTTGTTGAGTTGACCTCTTGTGATGATCGTTGCACGGTAGCTAAAAATTGTAGAGTCTTGTTTGATGATTGTGGTGAATGCCAGGTGTGGTGAGATCTTCTTGAAACATGTGCTTGGTAATACCTAGAAATTTCCCTGTTAGTCCAATTTATTTATTTAAGCAAGCGATTGAGACGATCTTCGGAAATTTGTGAAGAGTGAACCAAAAATTGATCTTATACCTCTTTGTGACCATCTTTTGAGAGTGTGAACCTAGCTTGGTACCATTTGAGCCTATCCTTTTCTTTGGAAGAAACTTGAATGACTTTGATCTCTTTGTCCCATCACCTCTAAACTTCATGAAGTATTGGTTCATTTGAATAGCCAACTTAGGCCAAAACCTAAGTTGAGGGTGTGGTGAAAAATGAGGAAAGTCAAGAAGTGCGAAAAATCTACCCCTTAAATGATCATGTTGAAAAAGATGGAACCCCTCCATATAAAAAAAGAGAGAACAGAAAAATGTGAAGGTAGAAAAATATTGAAAAAGAAAGAGTTTGTGAAATAAAGCTTGTGAAATGGACAAAAGAAATGGGGTATCCAATTAGTCATTGCTTAAATGAGCATAGGGTGGATTGTGAACATCATATTGTGAAAGAGAAGGAGAAAAAGTGAAATGCATGCCATGCTTCATGAAGGTAGAAGTTACTAAACCAAAATGATCATACCTTTACCCTCAGCCCCGTTACAAGCCTTGAAAGACCTTTGTGAACTTGAGTAAGCTGAAAATAATATTGGTTGGAAAATAAGGGCAAGCCTATGGGTAGAGTTATTCGTGTGTTTATCTTTGGGAGTGTGAGAGTTGTTTTGATTCTGAAAGTTTAACTTGTTGATGAGTTTTCTGGGAGCGTGGAATCATTCTTGGTGTGAGGGCATTTGAATGCTTTTGTTGAGCTTGAACTTGCATTTGAAGCAAGCATTTTTAGCTTGAGTTCTATTTGATAATGGTTAATCACAGTTTGAATCTTAGAGTGCACAATTGAACATTGCATGATTAGTTTGAACCTCTTGTGTACATTCGTGTTGAGTCTTGAGTAGCACTGTTTTTAGACATCCTTATTGAACTAATTGATCTTGTGTTTTACTTGAGAACAAGCAAAAGTTTAAGTTGGGGGTGTTGATGAGTATGGGATTTTGACTCATTTAGGGCTTGTTATTCATAGAATTAGTGTCCTCGATGCCTATTTTATGCTATAAACTGATGTTTAAATGTTAATTTGCAGATATAAAGGCTAAAGAGCAAGGCAAGGACATTACTGAGCAAAAAATAGCAAAAAACATGAAAAAGGCTGAAGATAGTGAAAGATGATAATCGCCAAAGCCACTCAGCGACTCACCGAGTGGCATTTTAGCTCGCCAAATGTTCCAACATGCCAGCCCACTGGAGAAGCCAACTTGGCGATGGAATTGGACCTTCGGTGAACCGCCGAATGGATCGGCGACAAAGAATTTGATCGCCTAAAGTTACATGGCCTGAAGGATGAAGAGTTAAGACAAAACGGCACTGGAGAAGAGAAATTGGCGCGTCGCCGACCTTGTCAGCAATGCTCGACTAACTCCACCGAGTGACTTCGAAGGCCAAAATCTGAGAAAGTATAAATTGATTTTCAAAAAGAACAAAAGGGATCCTGCCATTTTTAGACTCCGAGTTTTTTACTAAAACATTTTTCTTCTTAGGTTTTGAGAGTTTTCTAGTAGATTTCAAGTTGGGTTTTCGATATTAAGCATTTTTTACCATTGTAAAGACGTGGATTGCATTGCCTAGCTTATGGATAACGTAGTTGGTAATAATTTTCTACTTTTTATAATGTGTGGCTAAAACCCTCAGTCTTGGGGGTGTGATTATGTGATTAATTATCTTAATTAGCTTATGGGTGTTAGTAATTACTGATTTAATTGCTGATTTGAAGTGGGTTCGATTGATAATTGAGTTTTAACTTATGAATTGTAGTTGCAAATGCAGTTCTAGTCTAGTGTTCTATGTTTGCTCGAGAGAGAGGTTTTAGAACTAAGGTTATTAATTGATGATTGTTGTGATTGGGTTGTTGTGGGTTCAGCTCGAGAGAGTGAATCTTAATTTGATCCTACCGATCTAGCTCGAGAGAGTAGAAAAATTAAGGTTTTGGGTTGTTTATAGTATAATGCTTGTTGAGGTTCGAGAGAACTCACTTGATTCGTGATAGTTGATCGAGATATGGCTATTACACGTAAAGCCTATCCTACCCACTAAGATTGAACGACTTTTGGTAATTAGTAATCACCCGTATAGCGAAAATGGCAATTAATCTATCACATCCCTAAGTATCCCTCTCTACTTGATTACTTCCCTGTTTTTGTAGTTATTAATTGACAAACCTTACACCCCCCCCATTTGACACTTGTTTTCAACCCCATTGATTTAATCTAATGATTTCGATAATTTATATTCCTACAACCGTTTAGAACATGTCTTTCACTTCGTAATTGAATTCTCTACCATATCACTCCCTGTGGGATCGACCCCAACTCTTCGTTGGGTTTATATTAGATTGGGAACTCCTACACTTAGTATTGGATGAAGTGTAGTTGAGCCTTATCAGTAGGCTGGGTTCGAAGAGGCCTTCTTGGAGCGTTTCTTTTCTCGTGATCTGAGGGAGGAAAAGGTAAGAGAATTCCTCACTCTTAAGCAGGAATCCATGAGTGTGCATGAGTACAGCCTTAAGTTCACTCAACTTTCCAGTTATGCTCTAGAGATGATTGCTGATATGAGGAGCAGGACGAGTTTATTTGTATCTGGGTTGTCTCGCTTGTCAAGTAAGGAGGGCAAATCAGCTATGCTGATAGGAGACATGGACATAGCAAGCCACCTCCTTTGGTGAAGATTCAAATATTTTTGAGTGAACACATACTTAAAACTCTTGTGGTCGGTCAACACATCTTCATGAACACTATAAAAGTAGTGTCTCCAAATATTTAAAGCAAACACCACCGACGCTAACTCCAAATCATGAGTGAGGTAATTTCTTTCATGCACTTTTAATTGCCTTGAGGCATAAGCAATGAGTTTCCCATATTTTATCAAAACACACCAAAGACCAATTCGTGAAGCATCACAATAAAACACAAAACCAATCGATCGTTCTGGTACAGTCAAAATAGGAGTCGAAATGAGTCTATCATTCAACTCTTAGAAACCCTTCTCACAACTTTCGACCATAGAACTTTTACCTTCTTTTGAGTCAATGTCATCAAAGGTTAAGCAATAGAGGAAAATCTTTCCACGAATCTTCTATACTAACCGGTCAAACTCAAGAAACTCTGTATATCCAAAGCAGGCAATGGTCTAGGAAAATACTTAATCACTTCTGTTTTCTTAAGATCGATTTGAATTCCTTCACTGGAGACAATATGGCCAAGGAAAGAGACGGACCTCAACCAAAACTCACACTTGCTAAATTTAGCACACAATTCCCTATCCTTGAGAATTTGCAACACAATCCTCACTCCATGTGTAGATTAAGATGTCATCAAGAAACACAATCACAAAAATATCAAGATTTTTCTTAAATACCTTATTCATCAAATCCATAAATGTCGTTGGGGAATTAGTCAAACAAAATGACATCACCAACAACTCATAATGACAAACCGAGTTTAAAAAACCGTCTTTAGAATGATATTCTGCTTCACCCACAATTGGTGATAACCCAACAAGAGGTCAATCTTAGAGAAGTAACTTGCTCCTTTGAGTTGATAAAACCAATCATCAATCCTTAGAATAGGATAATTATTATTAATGGTAACCTTGTTCAATTGTTGATAGCCTATACTCATTTAGAGAGAACCATCCTTCTTTCGAACAAACAACAACAGATAACTTCACTGAGAGATACTCGGTGTAATAAAACCCTTATCCAACAAATCATTCAATTGGTCCTTTAACTCCTTATGTTTTTTCGGGGTCATATGATAACGATGAATAAATATAGGGTGTTTATCTAGAAGAAGGTCAATACAAAAGTTTATATCCCTTTCAGGAGGAACAACAAGAAGATAATTGATATACCGTGAGTTTATGGTATTTTTGATGCATTTCACTTAGAGTTTGTGTGTGTCTTGGGCTATTTTGTTATTAGATATAATGTGTGTATGTAATATTTTGCAGGACATAGGTTCGGAAGTGGTTGGTAGGAAAATGGACTAAAATGGCAGCAGCAACTGATGAAGCCAACGACGGACCATAGGTCTAACGACGGCCCGTAGGTGATGCAGCGTAGGTGAAGTTTAGGGAAGTCTGACTAAGTGTGGAACCACGGAGGTGAATGACGGACTGTCCTGCACATCCGTCGTTGTGATCTGAAAGATTGAGTTCCAGTACCTGAACCACGGAGGTGACCTACGGACCGTAGGTCGATCCACGGTCCGTAGGTCTGGTCATCAGTCAAAACCATGTCTTCAACTAATTTTCCTTATTTTCATTTCCTAGTTGTTTTAGGAGTTAAATACTATAAATATTAGTTGTTATTTCAATTTTTGGATGTTAGACAATATTGGAGACTTTTGTTTTGGTCTTTTGGAATTATTTTGCAAACTCTTAGCAATTTATTTCCGGAAGTTGGTTTTATGTAATTTTCACTTTGAATTTCAATTCAAGATTTTGGTTTTCATCCATTATAATTGTAAGTTCATGATTTATTTTAACCTTTATATGAATTGTGAATTCTCAAGCATGAGTAGCTAAATCCACAACTAGGGTTGTGGAAACCATGAGTAATTAACAACGTATAACTAATAATTAATTAATTCTTGAATAGTGTTTATGTATGTATTGTTAATCTTTTCATTTAAAAGTCTTTCTAGCAGTGCGCAACGTTAGAACTCGCCTCATTCCTACTTGCCTTACCAATGGGATAATGAATGAGAAAAGGATTAAAGAACAGAGATTTAGTTAAGGATTTGTTGTTATCTAATAGTTTGACTTTAATTAGTTGACGTGAGGGTGAATACCCAACTCAATTGACACGATGACTAATCTGGGTAAAGGTAAGGGTTAGTAAAGCAAACACCCGTAGACTTACCAAGTTGCGAGTGAAAGTTCCTACTTGGATTACCAATCACTTAGGGATACCTAACTTATCAGCCTTGCATGTCAAACACTAGGATAAGATTACTATTATTAGGATTATTGCGTTAAGAGCTTGTGGGGAACACATATACCCTGGTTTCCATCTTATATTGATATCTCAAATTATGAATCTTATTTACTTGTTACTTAGTCATTCAAATTAACAATCTGTTATTTTATTTACAAAATCCCCCTGTTTACTTTTCTCGGAAATAGTTTGACTAAAAAGAGATAATTGTGAGTTAAGTTTAAGTCTGAACCATATTCCTTGTGGGATCTACCCCAACCTACAAGTAGGGTTCTTTACTTGGCAACGACCGCTTATACTTCTTTTGGAAAATGTAATTTGGGTGTATCAAATTTTGGCGCCGCTGCCGGGGAATACGACTTTTAGATTAAACTAACTAATTTGTTGAACTTTAGTCAAGTATTTACTGATTTTACATTTTTGTTTTATTTTTGTTTTCTACAGGTTTCAACTCTAGTGTATGCCAAGTACATGGAGTCAAGAAAATCCCCTGAAGCCCTACGATCCAGAATTAAGGAGAACTTTGAGAAGAATGGGTTGAAGTGGCGTAAATCTTGGGGTACAAAATGATCTTATTGAAGAGGGTCAAGAAGAGGGAGCTGGTCTTCAACCTCATGGAGTTGTTAATGTGCCCGCTGAAACACTACTCATATAATAAATAAGAACACTACTAATCAAGCAAAAACTAGCAGATGAGATGAACCCCCTACACTTTCCTTTAAAGTTGTTAGACTACTCGGCCATCTACCAACCCTTCTAACCTAAGTTTTTATCTTCACACCTTTCTATATAGGGTTATATCCATAGTCAGTTAAATTTTTCTGACAATAGCATCATACATATATAAATTGTAACAAACCAATATTCTATAAAACATGTGTTCATTGTTGGGGGTCAACTTACACCTCTAGAAATGAAGAACATTATTGAAGAATCTAAGAGTGCGAATAAGTTTATTGCTTTTAAGCGATTATATAAATATTAAGCTATAAAAGGTTACATGGTACACTACCAAATTAATGGTTTTTGGGTATCCCAGGGAGATTGATTTTTATATTGATCATGTAGATTCCGGTACTCAGCAAATATAAATTCCACCTTATAGAATTGCATGTGGTGAGTTGAAGGAGCTAAATTAAAAGAGGAGTTGAAAGCCTTGCTTGATAAGAGCTTTTTACGACCCAATATATCGCCTTGGGGTGCACTAGTGCTGTTTGTAAGTAAGAAAATGGTACATTGGGATCTGTACGCATTACATCCAGCTAAATAAAGCGTCAGCAAAGAAAACCTATCATTTCCTCGAATTGATGATTTGTTTGGTAAGGTATAGGGAGCTAGAAGCATTTCAAAGATTTATATAAGTTTCGGTTATCACCAGCTAAGGATTCGTGAAGTAGACATTCCCAACACAACTTTACGGAACAAATATGGACACTTCGATTTCCTTGTCATGTCATTTGGGCTAACAAATACCCCAACAGACTTCATAGATATGATGAATAGAATTTTCAATCCTTTTCTTGATATATTTGGGTACATGTTCTATTCATGTGATTTCAGACTCTTAAATGGATGTAGCTTCAAGATGTAGGGTACAAGGTAAGCTTCATTATTTGTTTTCCCTTTTTTTGCAAGTATAAGGCAAAACGGAGCCTTGTTTATGATAGTTAAAGTGTTGTATTTATAGTGATGCTCTATGATGCGTATGTGTATATATTATGGTTAGCTGAAAGGTTCCCGATAAGCCTATTTACAAAGGAAACTCTGCTAAAATTTTATACAATTTTGAGAGTTAACCAAATTTTAAGGGACTTAATGGATAAAGTGAGGTTTAAGTAGTTGTGTGACTTTATGTTGTCTTTGATTACTATAGAACATAAAGTAACTTACACGAAACATTTGAGGACAAATCATCCTAAGTGGGGGAGGATGTAGCATCTCTGAATATGAGTTAAATTTATTATTTTAAGCGAGTATATTAACTCTTAATCTATAATGAACTACGTGGTGCACTATATACAAAATTAATGATTATTGGGAATGCCCCAACAATTTGGTATTTACGAATTTTCTGCAAAGAGTTATAAATAACGAGAAGAGCAACGAAGCTTACTCTATACCAAGTTAAATGGAGTGAGCATATCTTAAGGAAAATTATAACGTATATACATATATACATATATCTTATTTTCTGCCAGCTAAAGGAAATGCAAAGAAATATAAAAAGGGAAAAGTGACCAACCCTTACTCTAATTATCTTATCTTATATCTTATTTATCTCTCTCTATATATATATATATAAGCCAAATATAAACTAGGTTATGTGGCACCTCTCAATGACCACCATTCATATTTATGTTTTTTCTCAATTTTTTTGAATTTTTTTCTTCTTCTTTATTTATATGCTATATTATAAAGTTAAAATTATATTTTCTCAAGCACACCTCCCTCATTTACTCTTCTTTAGTTCCCAGAAACTTTTTCAGTTTCTTAATCCCAAAAGGCTATCATTAATCTTTTAAATAACTCCACTTAAATGGTTACTCTACAAAATAAAAGATATTTTTTATTTTCCTTGTCTTTAAGTCACATGGCTTCACCTCTCTCTATAATAAGTATCATAAATACATGCTACATATTAAAATAATTGCTATTGTAACACCTCAGGAATTTGAAAAGTTTAAAAGTAAAGGAAAAGTGCAGTTTTTACACTGATCCAGTGGTCTACGAGACAGACCAATGGTTCGTAGGAAGTCCTATGGAACGTGGGAAGGTAACCATAGATCTGAAGTTAAATTTTTGGAATTACAAGTTTATGATGTTTGACCTACGAATGAATAGAAAGAGACGTAGGAATTTGGACGAATCGTAGATGGGTTCTGTAGGGGTAATCAATACTTAGTTAAACTTTTGGGTTAAAGTTGAGGTTTATGGACCGTAGGAATTTCGACAATCCGTAGAATGGTGTTGTAGGAAGTTGGCCAATTCTAGGCCCCTATAACTCGACGTACGGTTGACCAGTACGGTCCGTAGGAATTTCTATGGTCCATAGGTCCAAACTGTAAGCTCCTCTAACAAGTATTTCTTAAGGAATTTGGGTCTATTCCAATGAATTTAATACCTATTGATTACGCTCAAATGCCCTCATTAAAAACAATTAAAAGGAGCAGCGGTCGTCGTCAATAAAAATACCCAACTAAGAGTTGGGGTAGAATCCAACAGAGAATAATTTCTCGGCGGTTGAAAAGATAAAGGCTAACTAGTTGATAGTTTGAATCTAAGCATACAAGGTACAAATATTATGAAATAGAAGACAGTTTTTAAGTACATTTATAATGGGGGCAAGACGATATCAAGCAAGGGATGTATGGGAATTGGGATAATTTGAGATTCAATTAATATTCAATGATCCATTGCAATTCAATCCAAGATCAATCACTAATAGATAGGCTAAGCCTAATTAATTCAACCCTAATCTCTTTTTGATCTCAAAGGGTTATATTATGATATCATCTTTTGGTCTGAATCACATCAATACAAAACAATCGACTACCTTAACTTAGACCACTCTTTCGAGGAAGTCTTGCCTTCAACGATGAAACCCTAAAAATTCTCCTTTCAGTCTCAAATTCAAGATTCAAAGTTAAAATGTACTTATCAATCTAATTCTCCACTTCAGAGATTTATTTACAAGCAACCCACGAAGATCGAAAGCTAAGGTTGAGCGTGCCCTCTCAACCCATAATTTCAAACATAAAAACTAGATTGAACCTATTTCATGAAATCAAACATGGAAACAAGAAATTACAAAAAGCAATAGAGCAATAATTTAAAAACCCAAATAGCTTAGTCTATTTCTAGCACAAAAGCCCCAATTTCATACAAGTAATTACACCTACATTTCTAGCATTTAAGAAAGGAAATGAATAAAGGTAAAATAGATTTACTAATATAGAATAAAATCTCCAAATCCACAAATGAAATGTGAGGCAACTTCCCTTCAATGTCTCAACCCCTAAATAAAGAACACTATGAGATCTCCAACAATCCTTGGATGATCAATAATGCTCCACTCTAACCCTATCTTCTTAATTTAGGTCCAATATTTTAGAATTTCGCATTCTGTCCATGTCTGAAAAGGAGGGCATCGCAAAAGTGACATGAGGTTCAAAAAAGCGACCATAAGTTCGCTTAGCTGACCTCTGCCTTTTTAAATGAGTTCGCGGAAGCGAACACCGCTTAGTCGCTTAAGCGACCTATTGACTTTGTTGACTTTTTCGCTTAAGAGAATAGTACTTCGCATGTGCGAGACATGGGGCTTGTTATCTGTAAGTTTCACGCCCCGAGCCTACACCCTGGACGTGGCCGACACTCGAGAACCATTGCTGGCCCCAAGCGAACCCTTAGCCTGGGTTAATTCTCAGCGGAAGACTTACTTAACAACAAATATCTCAAACAAGCTCAACTAATAAGATATCATCATTAAAATAGTTTACTCAGTATACTCAAATGAACATAAGTGTCCACTCACAGTCTTTAAAATATCAACAAGGAAATGAGAAAAAGACTCCTCAACTACTACTGTCTATGAAGTCTCTAAAATCTATGATGGAAGTCGGTAAAAGACCCACGATATCCTAATATGACTGAAAGTAAATGTGGAATCCTCCGAAGCAAGGAGGCTCAGAAAAGCAACTCTGGAACTGCAAGTGGTATCAACAGAGTGCATGTTGATGACCCTGGTTACCATTATCTGCATCATGAAAGATAAAGGCCAAATGGCGTCAGTACATGCAATGTACGAGCATGCAAGGGGAACTCTAAAGCACAGACATAAGCTTGAACTGATAAAAAGGAAGAACATACTCACCTCATATAAACTCAACTCAGCTCAACTCAAGGATACTCAAGGATACTCAGAGATACTCAAAAATACTCAAACTCAGAAATACTCAACTCAATTCAATATGAAAGACCCAATAAAGATGCATTACAAAGAAATATTTTAAAACAATAGATAATAACTCAATGCATTTAAAATACAATAATAACTCTTTTACTCTTATTTGGGAAATTCTCTAACTGACAACCATCACTATGAGCTATGTGATGATACAACGTCTCGCCCACGCTGCCAGAACTATCTTATACCTTACTGGAGTATAGGACATCCTCAACTAAGTAGATCCACTAAGCTATGCTTAAAAATCAATAAGGAATCATCTAAAAAGTATGACCCTTTACCCATGTTGGCATACATGGTTTATGAGGACTTTGAGTTGCCTGAACTCGTCACCATATTGGTGCTCAATACTACTACAAATAATATAACTCATGCTCATATGTTTAAAAATATTTCCCCATCCTCAAACTTTGAGATTATTACTCAAAAGGTTCTCTTAAAAGAGATAGTGCCCAAAACTCCTCATGAACTCATTTTGGAAATCAAAGTTTCGTCTCATTGTAAATGTAAAAGTATTTACTCTTGGGAATACTTAGTTCCCATATATTAATTTTGAAAAAATGAAAATCAACTCTCTTCATCCTCATACTCAATTACACAAGTCTTTAATCAAGTTTTAAAATTTTACAAAAGACTTCTCAAATGACTCAAAAGAACTTTCCTGAACTTTACTCTTAACTATATCTTAATTTTGAATTATGAATTCAAGAGTTATGACTTGGATATGCATGATCTCTCAAGGATTAATGAATATTTTATATGTCGATATCGAGTAGAGAACATAGGTATGACTCGATGGAACACATGTGGAAAGAAAGACGGAAGATTAGGGGACCTAGCGACCCTGGCGCACTGAGTGGCACGGGGTCCCAGCCCCAAAACTACTGACCAGTGTTTGGGGGGCATTGAGTGGCGTGCCGTGCCAGGCCACAAACTACCGAGGAGTAGTTCTGCCGCTATGGTGGCGCACCTCCCCAAACCCCTGCCAGAATTTTGATGAATTTTCTTGTTTCAATTTCCTGTCTAACTCTCCTAGAATCGAACGATTTCCCTCAAACTCTTTAGGATTATTAGACCCAACATAATTACAACAAAATCCACTTAAAATTGCTAAAGAACAATACTCACACACAAGATCCTCATCTCAAGAACTCAACAAAAACTCATATAAAAGACGGAAGAACAAACTTCAAGAAACTCAATACACTCAATATTGGCGTGTGGGTGAACAATACCAACACTATGGAAACTTACATACCTCGAAAGAATCAAATTCTTGGCAGAAATCCTCAAAGCTTTGGAAGAATCTTGATTGTTCTTCCTTTTCCTCTCTTTAACTCCTCTCCACAAAACCCAAAGCTCTTTTGAAATGACTAAAACTTATTCCAATCAGTTTAGAACCCTAAAAGGGTGAAAAAATGTTTAAGGCTAATGGGGTAAGGAAAAGACCAAAATATCCCTCTTTAATTCAGATGAATTTCCTTAATCGGACAGGCTGAACTCAAACGGGCATATCTCTCTCATTCGAACTTGGAATTTAGAAAAATCGGCGGCGTTGGAAAGAGTACTTAAAGATCTTTTATACCTTATGGGCAACCTAACTCTATTGAAAGTTATGGTCATTTGAAGTTGACCTAAAACTCACAATTGAAGTCTAACCTGCACAAATTTCAAATTAGCTCTTTCCAAATTAGTTCTTTCTAAAATTAACTCTTTCTAAGACCGATGTGTTAAAATATCTCCCCCTTGAGAACATTCGTCCTCGACTGCAATTTCTCTAAGTAGAATTAAGGGAGGCAACATCTAACACCTAGCCGAAACACCCAATTTGCAATTTAACATAACAAGGCATATCAATTTAAAGAGTGTTTTAGAAAAAGTCATTACCTTGGCCTGGAATTTCTCTGGAAGCAATCATATCCTCCTCATCCTCCCAAATAGCTTCCTCAACAAACTGATTCCTCCGTAAGAACTTGGCTGATGTCACCTCCTTGGTTCTCAACTTGCGAACCTGACGATCCAGAATCTGAATGGGTACTTCCTTATAAGATAGGTTGTCCTTAATACCAATATCCTCAATAGGTATAATAAATGAAGGATCGTCCATACACTTCTTCAACATAGAAATGTGAAACACCGGATGAACTGCTTCTAACTCTAGCGGTAGCTCCTACTCATAAGCTATATTACCGATCCTCTTGGATATCCTGTAAGGACATATATACCAGGGACTGAGCTTCCTCTTCTTACCAAATCTCATAAAACCATTCATTGCTGACACATTCAAGTAAATCCAATCATCCACCTCAAACTCTAAATTTCTTCTCCTAACATCAGTATAGGATTTCTAACGACTATGCGATGTTTTTAACCTTTCTTGAATGATTTTCACTTTCTCCAAAGCTTGATGAACTAAGTCTGGTCCAATAAACCGAGCTTCACCAACTACAAACCATCCAATAGGGGATCTACATCTTCTCCCATAAAGAGCCTCATAAGGAGTCATCTGGATGCTAGAGTGATAATTGTTGTTGTAAGAAAACTCAATGAGAGGTAAGTGATCATCCCAATTACCATTGAAATCGATCACACACGCCCTCCACATATCCTCTAAAGTATGAATTGTGCGCTCTGCTTGACCATCAGTCTAAGGATGGAAAGCATTACTCAAATATACCTTCGAACACAAACCTTTCTGGAAAGACTTCCAGAATTGTGTGGTGAATTGCACACCTCTATCTGAAATAATGGAAACAGGAACTCTATGAAGTCTGACCACCTCTTGAATATATAATCTTGCATAATCTTCTGTTGAATAGGTAGTCTTTGCCGGTAAAAAGTGGGCCGATTTAGTCATTCGATCTACAATAACCCAAAATGAATTATGTTACATGCGAGACATGATCCTCTTTTGGAGTTCATCCACCGTTGGCACACACAATCTACCTTGATACCTCAAAACACCATCTCCCTCTTGTTCAAAAGCCATCACTTTCTGCTTATGAACATTTTCCTTCAATTCAAACAAAACAGGGTCTTCGTCTTGTTTCTCTTTCACTTCGGACACTAATGATGATTCAACCTCATTCATCACCACTACTCCTCCTTCATAGGAATCCATTAACCAAGCTCCCAATCGTACAAGTCTGTGCACGTCTTTGGCAAACTCTTTCTTGCCTTCCTCAACATGGGAAGTATTGCCCATAGACAACCGGCTCAAGGCATCAGCAACTACATTAGCCTTACCTGGGTGATAGAGGATACTCATGTCATAATCCTTGAGTAACTCCAACCACCTCCTCTGCCTGAGATTATGCTCTTTCTGATTAACACATACTGAAGAATCTTGTGATCGGTGAACACATCAACATGAAGACCATAGAGGTAGTGACGCCATATTTTCAAAGCAAACACTACAACAGCCAACTCTAGTTCACAGGTTCGGTGATTCTTCTCGTGAATGTTAAGCTATCTGGAGGCATAATCTATAACTTTACCATTCTACATCACACAACCGAGTCCAACTCTCGATGCATCACAATACACACCAAAGCCTTGTGTACCCTCTGGTAAGGTCAACACTAGGGCAATAATTAACTATGTTTTCAATTACTGAAAGTTTTTCTCACAAGCTTCAGACCATTTAAACTTTGTTTTCTTTTGAATCAACTTTGTTAAAAGGGATGAAATAGATGAGAACCCCTTGACGAACCTTCTATAATAACCAGCCAATCCCAAGAAACTCCTAATATCAGTTGGAGATGTGGGTCTAGGCCAGTTCTGCACTGCCTCAATCTTCTGAGTGTCAACTAAAATCCCATCACCAGAAACAATGTGGCCTAAGAACTCCACGGGCTCAAGCCAAAACTCACATTTGGAAAATTTGGCATACAACTCTCTATCTCTGAGAGTTTGGAGAACTACTATGAGATGACTAGAATGATCCTCCTCATTCCTCGAATAAATCAGAATGTCATCAATTAATACGATAAAAAACATATCAAGATAAGGCTTAAACACTCTGTTCATAAGGTCCATGAACGCTGCCGCAGCATTAGTCAAACAAAAGGACATGGCAAGAAACTCATAGTAACCATAGCAGGTCCTGAATGTTGTCTTTGAAATATCACTCTCTCTTACTCTCAACTGATGATAGCCCGATATAAGGTCTATCTTAGAAAAGAAAGTGGCACCCTGAAGTTGATCAAAAAGATCATTAATTCTCGAAAGGGGATACTTATTCTTTATGGTAACCTTGTTCAATTGGTGGTAGTCAATACACATCCTAAGAGAACCATCTTTCTTCCTCAAAAATAAGATCGGGGTGCCCCAAGGTGAGACACTTGGTCGAATGAAACCTTTATCAAGAAGGTCTTTCAACTGCTCTTTTAACGCAGTGGGAGCCATTCGATATGGCAGAATAGAAATAGGTTGAGTATCAAGAAGGATATCTATACCGAAGTCGATTTATCTCTCAGGAGGGACTCCGGAAAGATCAACCGGAAAGACCTCTAGAAACTCACTCACAACTGGAACTGACTGTATAGGCGGTGTCTCAATACTAGAGTCATTAACTCGAACTAAGTGATAGATGCACCCCTTAGAAACTAACTTTATGGCCTTAAAGTACGAAATAAAACGAACCTTAAGTACTGCTGAACTACTCCACCACTTCGAATTCACTTGAATAACTCTTCAAAGTTTTTCTCCAGTGGAAAATACTAAGAAAACTCTCCCAAAAAGTGAAGAAAACTAAAACTGAACTTTAATAATGAAAAATCGGACCCTTTGAACTCTTTTAGAATTCAATTTATAGTTTCCCAAATTTCAGCTACAAGGACCATAGGCGAGGTAAGTCAAGCATCGCCGACCAGGTCGGCGATGCGCCAATCACTCCATCTCATCGCCAGTCTTCCTTTGCTTTTAGTCCTCAAGGTTTTGTGACTTTAGGCGATCCAGAATGTGTCGCCGATCCAGTTTGCTGTCCGTCGAATTTCCAAATCCATCACAAAATTGGCTTCTCCCCGGGGCTGGCAGTCTAGAACTTTAGGTGAGTTGAAGGTCCACTCAGCGAGTCGCCAAGTGGCTTAGGCGATTCTCAGCTTTTGTTATCTTCAGCCTTTTTCATCTTTTTAGTTCATTTTCGCTCGGTAATGTCCTGGCCTTGCTCCTTTTACCTTCTTTGTTGCAAATCAACATTTTAACATCAGTACAGAGCATAAATTAGGCATTTGAGGACAATAAACTATCAAAACAAAGCCCTAAATGAGTTGAAATCTCGGACTCATCAACTCACCAACAGGTGTGGAAACACTGTAAGGCTCAAGAAGTTGCTCGGGAAGAATATCAAATTCATAGCAATATATGGAGTCATGAAAGATAAACTCGAATCTGGATCAAGCAATGCATATACATAAAAAGTAAAGACTTTGATCATACCAGTGATAACATCGGGTTAATTCTCTTGCTCTAGGCAACTGGTAATAGCATACAGACGGTTTGCTCCTCCACCTGTCCCTGAAGTAGCTTCTCTTAGTGCAGCTCTATCTGTCAGAGCCGCTGAAGAAGATTGGGCTTTATTTCCCCCATTACCATTACCCTACATGTTATTAGGGCACTATCTCATGAAGTGACCTGTCTGACCACACTTGAAACAACTAGTGGAGCCATCTCCACACACTCCTGGGTGGTTCCTACCACACTTAGCATATACAGAAGTCCAGTTAGCCCCTTGTGCCACACTACCTTGAGACTGAACAGGTCTAGCGCTAAAGTTCTGCGAATTCTGATTCCTGAACTCACCTCTGTTCTTTGGTGCAGGTGCACTAGAAGATGATAGAGTAGGTCAAGTTGGCTTTTGTTGAAAAGATGACCTCTTCGCATTGATCTTCTGCTGCCCGGACTCATTTCCTGTTGTTCTAGCCTTCTTGCTATAGAACTCTTCCCTATCTCTCAGCTTGTCTTCCTCACCTGCTGCACATGGATCATAAGCCTTGCTATGTCCATGTACCCTATCAACATCGCAGCCTTACCCTCTTTGCTTGATAGACGAGACAACCCAAACACAAATAGACTTATCATGCTCCTCATATCAGAAACCATCTTCGGAGCATAGCAGGACAGTTGAGTGAACTTGAGGTTGTACTCATGCACACTCATGGATTCCTGCTTAATAGTGAGAAACTCTCTTATCTTTGCCTCTCTCAGTTCACGAAACGCCCCAAAAAGACCTCTTCAAAAACAACCCAACTCACAATTAGTGCCCCTTCAGCTCTACTCTTCTTCCATTGGTCATACCAGACTCTAGCAACACCCTTGAGTTGGTATGCGTCTAGTTCCACACGCTCAGCATCTGCAACATGCATCACCTCAAACACTTTCTGCAACTCTTCCACAAAGTTGTCCGGATCCTCAGTGACACTTGAACCAGTGAAGTTTGGAGGATTCATCCTTAAGAACTCACGGATCCTAGATGTTTCAGCCACATCCTGTTGAACCGCTCTTTGTTGACCAGCTTGATTGGCCATAACTTGACTCAACATCCGCAAAGCATTTCGGAACTCAACATTAGTGACCAGTCCTTGGGGTTGCACTTCTGGTGAATTGGGAACCCCTTGATCCTGGGGTCAACATTCCTCCTAGCAGGATGACCTCAAACAACTCTTCGTAGAGGCATGGTCTAAAAGATACTCACAAGCACGAATTAGTAGGAGACTTTTATGTCCTTACAGGTACACAGAGTTGCTTCCTATTGAAGATATTCGAATGGAGTTTGAATTATATATTTTATTCATTATTGCATATATTATTGACGTTAGTCAAGCTTTAGGCCGATTCTTATATTATTATTTCATTTTATAATTTTTGTATATTGCATGTTTATTATACTTGTATATTATTTTTATCTCCTCCTCAATTTGAAAAAATAAATTTAGTCAGACCCACAGTTGTGGATTTCTCAAGATGCTTAATACCTTCCCTTCGGAATAACTTGAACCTTTACCAAGAATCTATTGGTTTCGTAGACATTTCTTTTTTATTAATTTATTAATTGGTTTCCTAGTTTTCCCTAAAATTAGGTGGCGACTCCCTTTACCCCTTTCCCTTATAAAATTCTTTAAACTCTTTTTTTAAATTGAATTGTTTTTTGTGAGTCACCGCGACGTTGCACCCTCTCAAAGGATGTCAACAGAATGGTGACTCTGGCTGGGGATATAGAGGTTCTAACCATTATGAGTTCATTTTTTCAAATTGAGGATACTATTCTTTTATTATATTTTTCATTATATCTTGTATATTTTGTTGATTATTTGCTTGTTGTACTCATTACTTATTCATTGTTTGTTATACATTGTTATTGTATCATTGTATAATTTCCATCAAATGGCAAATAGAATGCATTAGGACAAGGATGGTTACGTGGTTATCCACGGCCTTTCTTCAGAAAAACAACCTATCTTTTGGAGTAGTAATTGGATAGTTGGTTCGTGGTCGTTCAACGCCGTTTATAGTCTCCACCCCGCAGTTTGTCCTACTCAGGTCACCGGTCCACTTTCAGATAAAGCCCATCTTAGTCACCTCTCACTAGATCATTCATAGTTTGAGTTCATTCTTCATTCAAGGCATAATCTGTTGGAACTATGTTTGACATGATTCACACTTCAATGGGATACGTAGGCGCCATAACGGCTCGGTCATGTTCCCCGTAAGCTATCTATAATTTCAAGTGGAAACTGAGGTAAATTTTTTTGAGTCGGTCTCCAAAAAATTTACAAAGGAGACAATTGCTGCAAGATTGAATACCGGAGGTTGTTAAAGCCGAAACAGGGGCAAAATATTTAAGGAAAACCCTCAAAAATTTCACCAAGGTTATAATTAGACACCAAATATGTGAGGTGTCGCTCCGAGTTGGTTTATATTTTTTGCATTAAATTTTTCTACATGATTTTATATTCAATGTATATTTGATTTTATTTTTCTTACATTCTATTTTTTCAAAATTGTTTGACATTTTTAAAGTTTGGGTTGTCCACCCTTCAATGTGACTCATTGATTTTTCATTTCAGTTACTTTTTCTTTGAATAATAAAAAAATTAGTTAAATTTGGGTTGTCCACCCTTCAACGCGACTCATTGGTTTTTCATTTCAGTTACTTTTTCTTTGAATAATAAAAAAATTAGTTAAATTTGGGTTGTCCGCCCTTCAACGCGACTCATTGGTTTCTCATTTTTATTATTATTTTGTTTCTTTCAAAATATTCATTTGTTGTTCAAAAAATGTTTTATGTCATATCTAAACGAACTACGCAAACCTGATTCTCATCAATAAGATATATAGGCAACTCTTCTAGTGTTCGGTATTATTTATTCAAAATATTATTTATTTTTTATTCTTTTTAAAATATATATATTTTTGAAATCATTTTTTTATTTTGTTAGTGCCAACACAGATCGAGTGTGCATATGAAAAAAAATAATTGATACAATAAAGAGGATTGACTTTGTGGTAAACCATAGATTCTTTTAGTACCTCTCATTTATACTTTTGTTACACTTGAAAATATTCTCTTGTATACATTCAATATAAGAACAAAACTATCTTCTACATTTCATATGCATTGTGTGGTGAGTCTTGAGTTAAATTAAATTATGTTGCATTGTTGATCTAGAACTTGGATTAAATGTTTATTAAGGCATAATTATGAGTAATGTTTGATTTGATAAATGATCATAGGCCTTCTTTGACCCGTTTGAACCTTTCAAAGCCTACCTAATGACATTAATCCTTAGTGTGTCCCACTTTGAGACTTAAGCCTTTTCTTTGGATAACCACATTTTAGACTATACCCTTTCTGAGTGCTTATATGCACTATCTCTCTTTTGGCCTAACTCTCTTGAGCACATTGAAGATGTGCAAGTTACAAAAGAAGATTCAAAGTTCTAAATTGTTAAAGACAGAAGTTGCAAAGTCCGTGAAAGCAAAAAATACAAAAATGACTTCAAAAGAAAGAAGAAAGAGTTGAAAATTTTACCACAAGTTCAATCAAGAAAAATTTCAACAAAAGAAGAAAAATACTCCAAACAAAAAGGAAAAAGTTCAAAAGATGATGAGAAGGGGAAAAACTCAAACAAGCAAAGCTTCAAAAGAAGTCAAAAACTGAAAAAAAAAGAAGGGACAATAAAGAGGTTCAAACGCTAAAAGCGTTACAAACATTGAAAGCACTGATTCAGTGCAATAGAATTAAATCACTTTTATCCCAAATGACTATCCTACCCGTCCCCAAGCCTACATTACAAGACAATAAAAAGCCCTACAATATTTCATTTCAAATGTTCTCATATTAGTGGAGATTTACGTGAAGACCAAGTCTATGGTATCACAATTCCATGCATTGAATATTTTTCTGAGTGTGAGTGAATTTTGCGAAATTTCCTCAAATCCAAACACTTTAAATGTGTGCAAGTTAAAATTTTGTTTATGGTGAGGACACTTGAAATATGATATTAGGTCTAGTTCAAAGCCTTTGTTTGTAGAAAGATGAAACGAATGTTGTCGTTACTTGAGTACATTTGAGGTACCACTTGAATCCATAGGAATTACCTCGAAGGCAATATTAGTTGAAAGAGAAAGAATTGTAAGAAATTTGTGTACAATACTATTGTTGGTGCTAACCAAGTTAAAATATGTTTTATTTTTCATAAAATAAAAATGGGTTGATACCCACTTTTCAATACTATTCCAAACAAACTTTGTGAACAGTTTTTGTCACGCCCGAGGCTACCTCCTAGACGTAACATGTGACCTAGGATCACGAGTGATCCCAATCTAACCTTGAGTCTGGCATTTATCAAGCATACTATAAAAGTTACTAAGTAAAACATATACTATGCGGAAGCTAAAACAGCGGATATATGAAAATGGGGGGAAATCCAAATAGTCTGAATATAAGTGAAATAAACTAAGGGCTTAGTAATAACTGAAACAACCACTTAACAACTCAAGTTGAATCTACTACTAGGCCAAAAAATCCTCTACTGAATTGAGTTGTTGGGACATGCCCCTAGCTAACTGAAACAAAACTGAAAACTGGAAATAAAGACTAAAATGGAAATCATGTCTATTGTCCTCGAAGTATGAGGACTTAATGCAACTAAAAAGATTTTAATTTGAGAAGTATTTGTTGTTTATCCTGATCTCCTAAAGGTACTTTTTTTCATTTGTTTTGTTAATATTTTAGTTTGTCCATTTGATTATTTTATTATTGTTGACATATTAAATATAGTTAGCACTCAAGTAATTATTATGTTTGCTTATTGATTTTTGTGTTGTCTTTAGTTTGTTTTGGCAATCTTTTCATCCTTGTTTATTGTAGTTTCGCTATTGTTTATTGTTGGAATGGTGAGGTTGTTATTTTTTCATTTCTTTATCATATTGTTAAACTTATTTGAGTAACAAGTTAAAATGACCAATGAAATAATCTTTCTATCGGGTTTAGAGGCTTCCCCATTTTAAAAGACAGAAATTTAGTTTAAGTTTATATATTTTGTATGTTCAAATTGGCCGATGAAGAAATTACCATCGATTTTCAAGGCCTCCAATGTTAATAAGATGAGTTTTTATTTTTAAGTTATTATTTGAATTATTCATTTTTACTTATATTTATTTATTACTAACACTTTTACTAAGTGTCTTTACAGGTACACAGAGTTGCTTCCCATTGAAGCTATTCGGATGGAGTTTGAATTATATCTTTTATTCATTATTGCGTATATTATTGTTGTTAGGCAAGCCTTAGGCCGATTCTTATATTATTATTTCATTTTATAATTTGTGTATATTGCATGTTTATTATAATTGTATATTATTTTTTATCACCTCCTCAATTTGAAAATATGAAATTAGTCGGGACCCACAGTTGTGGATTTCGAAGGATTCCTAATACCTTCCCTTCGGAATTACTTGAACCCTTACCTAGAATCTATTGGTTTCATAGAAATTTCTTTTTTATTAATTTAATAATTAGTTTCCTAGTTTTTCCTAAAATTACGTGGCGACTCCCTTTACCCCTTTCCTTTTTAAAATTCTTTTAACTCTTTTTTTAAATTGAATTATATTTTGTGAGTCACCGTGACGTTGCATTCTCTCAAAGGATGTCAATAGTGTGTTCCCAATGTAGATGAATTGAAAGAATTGATCTTATCAGGAACCCATATTTCTCGATATTCCATTCACCTGGGAGCCACCAAGATGTACCGTGACTTGCGGGAGGTTTATTGGTGGAATGGGATGAAGAAGGATATCTCAAAATTTATGGTTAAATGTCCTAATTATCAACAAGTGAAAGTTGAGCATCAAAAGCCGGTAATAGTATTCCTACTTGGAAGTGGAAAGTTTTGAATATGAACTTCATTGTTGGTTTACCCTGCACCCGGCGACAACATGATTCGATTTGTGTTATGGTGAATCGAAGGAATAAATCAACTCATTTCATTTCCGTCAAGGTTTCTTATTCAGTGAAGGACTATGCTAAGTTATACTTGAGGGAAATGGTTAGGATGCATGGAGTACCCTTGTCCATTATCTCCGATCTTGGAACCCCATTCACTTCTAAGTTTTAGAAATCCTTCAAAAAGGATCTTGGTACTCGTGTTAAGCTTAGTACGGCCTTTCACTCGCAAACCGATGGGCAAGCAGAGCGTACTATCCAAACTTTGGAAGATATGATGAGAGTGTGTGTAATTGACGTCAAGGGTAATTGGGATGATCACTTGCCTTTAATTGAATTTGCACATAATAATAACTATCACTCAAGTATTGGTATGGCTCCATTTGAGGCTCTCTATGTTAGGAGGTGTAGATCCCCTATAGGTTTGTTTGAAGTGGGAGAATTTCATTGATAGGTCCCGAGTTGGTACATGAGGTTATGGATAACGTTCGGTTGATTAGAGAGAGGTTGAAAACGGCTCAAAGTCGACAAAAGTCCTATGCCGATGTTAGAAGGAAAGATCATGAGTTTTATGTGAATGATTGGGTCTACTTGAAAATCTCCTCCATGAAGGGTGTGATGAGGTTTGGAAAAAAAAAGGATGTTGAATCCCCATTATGTGGGCCCATATCAGATTTTGAGGCGTGTTGGAAAGGTTGCTTATGAACTTGAATTCTCTATTGACTTGGCATCGGTGCATCCGATTTTCCATCTCTCTTTGTTGAATAAATGTGTTGGTGATCCGACATCTATAGTGCCATTGGAGAATCTTGGCATAAAGGATAGATTTCTTATGAAGAAGCTCTGGTTGAGATCTTGGACCGGCAAGTTCGAAAGTTGAGAAATAAAGAAATTGCTTCTGTGAAAGTTCTTTGGAGTAATCAGTTAGTTGAGGGTACTACTTGGGAGGCCGAGGCTGAGATGATATCCCGTTATCCTCATATCTTTCCCTCCGTCCCTACTCTAGCTTGAGGTATTTAGTTCCTCATGATTTACTCTTTTGGTGTCATGTATCTTAGATATTCCCATGATTTCCTCATTTATGCATGTTCATGAAAAACTTGATTTTTTGAAGTAAAAAATAAGTTAGTTGATTGATTTCTTCATATTTTTGTGTATTTTAGTATGAGTTGCGTATAAACCTTATGAAATGATTTTTTAAACATGCTTTAGCTTGAAGTTTATGTTTCCTCCTCGGATATGTACATTTATATGATTGCATTCATGTTGGGCTGTTAGGTTTGAGTTCCTATCTTCCTTATGATGTTTAAATCTCATTCGAGGACGAATGTTCCCAAGGGGGAGATACTGTAACACCTCGGATTTGAGAAAGGCTAGAAAGAGTTCAGGAAGGGCTAGTCGAGAATTCAAGAGTGGACCGTGGAATCCTCCACGTTGCCCCAGACGGGTTGTGTAGGGGACCACGACCCATTTGGATGCTCGTGAAGAGTTTCTAAATTCTCCAATTTACAAGGTTAGAAATCTCCAATGAAAGTTAGGGTTTTCATCCATGTCATGGGTTCCTTTCAATGTTGATTCAATAGATTGTTTTATGAATTATTATACATGAATTGAGATAATTTCATGTTTTTAAGATTAATCCCCATGAACCCATGCATATCCCATATTTTCTAAGCTAAGATGATATAATGTGGGTTTGGAACTATGAAAGATGACTTTATGAAGATATGCATGATCTTTATGAAAGTGATGAACATGATTTAAGATTGCTTTGAGAGTGAAGCATATATGTTGTTGTTGTAGCATTTGTGAAAGGATTTCTCACATACTACTCAATATATGCATGAGAAAGGGTTTTCTCACATGAGTATTCTTAGAGTTCAAAGGTTTTCTCAACTAACTTTGAATCGTGTTTTAGGAGCTATTCGAAAGAAACCTAGCTTGGATTAGTTATTTGATGTGACTGCCATGAAAGATAAGTCAAGTTAAGATTTATGACTCTTCTGTGGGATTTATTCTTAACACCGAGAGGATATTGAGATGGAAGCTCTCCCATAGCTAGAGGTCGGGTTTATAGTAGCAATCTCCTTATCCCACACCATGTGCCACCATAGAAAAATTGTCTTAGATAGACATTAGCTAGTGGATCCACTTAAGCTAGAAGTAAAGGTTCTTGCCTTGGTAAGTAAGGACACCCATTTTCGGTGTGGGGCAGACACCGGATTCCATGTTATAGCTCACATGGTCTCTATGTCGGTTAAGGCTACTTCCCACAATAATGATGAACTAAGGTGACTTCAAGAAGTATCTCACAAGTTTTCAAAGATGAGTTTTACTTGCATTGACCATGATTACGCTTATGTTTTCAAACCTCTTATCTTATGGTTTTAAATTGGTCTACATATGACATAAAATGTCCTTCTTAGCATGATTTATAACTCTATGAATTGCTATCATATTTGGTAAATTTTTGTACTAACGCATACTCATGCCTACATTGTTTTCTCAAATGTAGGGTCAGAAGTTTCAGTTTCCCATCTTCGTGGCTAAGGATCACTTAGTAGATTTTGAAGATTGGTGAGTCCTCATGCTCCAAGGACAGAGCCTTTATTGCTTTTTGTCTTTATATCTTTTCACATTGTATGTGATGTACAGGTTACGTCCCGATCAATCTTGATGTAATAGGTTCTTTTTAGACTATGTAGACTTCCGCTTCGTTTTTTTATCAAACTATGAATTGTCTTTTAAAATCTCTTGATTTTCTATTATCTTGTTTATCCATGTGCAGTGGCTTGTGTAGGGCCTCTCATGGTCCTATATGCCATGTTACGCCTAGGGTATACTTTGGGTCCTTGATAAAAGCTCAACTACACCACATCCAATACTAGGTGTAGGCGATCGTAATCTAGTATAAAACCCAACAAATGAGTTGGTGTCTAACCCACAGGGAGCTGTACAAGTTCGAATTCCGTTATGAAGTTATAAACGTGGTCTAATCGGTTATAGGAATAAAAATTATCAAAAACATTTAGATAAATAGAAAGGGTGACAAGAATGTAAGATGGGGGACTGGTTTATCAATTAACAACTAAAACAATTGCAAAAACAGGTGAAAGAAATAAGTAGAGAGGAATTCTCGGGGTTGTGATCGATTATAGGATAATTTCGCTATATGGGTAATTATAATTTACTTACAATGGTTGAATATCAGTGGGTAGGCTAGACTATAGATGTAATAGCTTTCTCTCGAACAACTATTCCGAAGCCCAAAACCTTAATTTATCTACTCTCTCGAGCTAGATAGGTAGAATCGAGTTTAGGATTCACTCTCTTGAGCTGAACCCACATCAATCCAATAACTAAAATCATCAATCGAAAACCTTAGCTCTAAACCTCTTTCTCAAGCAAGCCCAGAACACTAAGTTAGAATTTCTTTTGCAACTACAATTCATAGATTAATGCAAAACTATCAATTAAACCCACTTCAATTAAGCATTTAAATCAGTTAACAACAATACCCATAAACTAATTAAAACCAATAATCACATGATCATACCCCAAGAATTGGGGTTTTAGCCACACATCATAAAAAGGAAGAAACAATTACCAATTATGTTAGCCATGAACTGGGTAATGGTTCCCAAATATCTACAATGCTTCAAATCAACTTAATTCAAAAACCCAATTGAAAATTCCTCAAACCAAGTCTCAAAAGATTTAAGTTCTACAATGGAAAACTCAAGAAAAAACTGGATAAGACTTGACTTAGATTCCAGATCCTTTTTCTGCTTTTCAAATTTCAAATTATAGTTTCCCAAAGTTTGGCCTTTAGGACCATTAGACGAAGTTAGTCGAGCATCGCCAACAAAGTCGGCGACGCGCTCTTTGCTCCATTCATTCACCGGTTTGCCTTGGCTCTTTATCCTCAAGGTTTGTGACTTTAGGCGATCAGGATCGAGGTCGCTGATCTATTTGGCGATGTGCTGACTGTCCATTTCCATCGCCAAGTAGGTTCTTCCCTAGGACTAGCATACTGGAACTTTTGGAGAGCTAAATAGCCACTCGGCGGCTCGCTGAGTGGTCTTGGCGATCACCAGGATTGCCTTTCTTCAACTTCTTCAGATTTTTCGCTCCTTTTTGCCCTGTAATGTCCTTGCCTTTCTCCTTAGCCTTCATTTCTGCAAATCAACACTTTAACATCAGTTTAGAGAATAAATTAGGCATTGAGGACAATAAAACTTTGTAAACAAAGCCCTAAATTAGTCGAAATCTCAGACTCATAAACACCCCCAACTTAAACTTTTGATTGTCCTCAATTAAAACTCAAGATCAATCAGTTCCACAAGGATGTCTACAAATAATGCTACTCAAGACTCAACATAAATGCACACAAGAGGTTCAAACTATACATACAATATTCAATTGTGCCCTCTAAGTTTCAAATTGTGACTAACCATTATCAAATAGACTCAAGCTCACAATGCTTGCCTCAAATGAAAGTTCAAGCTCAACAAAAGCATTCAAATGCCCTCACACCAAGAATGACTCCATGCTCACACAAGGTTCATCAACAATTTATAATCTCAGAATCAAATACAACTCTCACACTCCCAAAGATGAACACATGCATGATTCTGCCCATAGGCTTGCCCTCATTTTCCAATCGACATTCTTTTCAGCTCACTCAAGATCACAAAGGTCTTTTCAAGGCTTGTAACGGGGTTGAGTGTAAAGGTATGATCATTTTGGTGTAGTGGCTTCTACCTTCATGAAGTATGGCTTCTACCTTCACATTCAAACATGTTCACAATCCACCCTATTATTCAACTAAGCATGACTTATTGGACACTCCATTTCTTTTGCTCCTTTCACACACTTTATTTCTTTTTCAGTCTTTTTCCATTTTCAACTTTTTCTTTCCTTTCTTTCTTTTTTTTTACATGGAGGGGTTCCATCTTTTTCAAACCATTGTTTCCAAAGGGGGATTTTCACACTTCTTGACTTTCTTTATTTTTCACCACACCCCCAACTTAGGCTTTTGGCATAAGTTGGCTATTCAACGAACCGATACTTCATGAAGGTTATAGGTGATGGGACAAAGAGGTCAAAGTTGTTCAAGTTTCTTCCAAAGAAAAGGATAGGCTCAAAAGGTGCCAAGCAAGGTTCACACATCTCACAAGGTGGCAACAATGAGGTATACTATCAATTTGGTTCACTATTCACAACTTTTGCCTAAGATCATATCAATCGCTTGCTTCAATCAATCAAATGGACTAACGGGGCAAGTTTTATGTGTCATCAAGCACAATATTCAAGACAACCTCACCACACATGGCATTCGACACAATTATCAAATAAGACTTTACACTTTCTAGCTAGCGTGGAATGATCATCACAAGAGATTTACTCGACAACCCGCTAGTCACAACAAGATGCTAGGTGTTCACATATGACCTATGTAACTCAGTTTGCCTCATCGTAGCCGCACATTCATATCGTTCAATTGAGAGCACTATTTAAGTCATCGGTATTGACCACAACCGACCCTCGAAAATGCAAGAGAACAACCACAATCAAACACAAAAGAGGTGGCAAATTTTTAAAATTGGTTCAAAACCATTTGTAATTCAAAACAATGGACAAACACAATAGATCAAAACCATATATATATAAAACACAAAACAATCCACCATTCACAAAACAACAATAGAACACATCCACAAAAATAACCCAAAAGAGGTAGGTATAGAAATACCTCACCCCGCAAAACTAATCTAGCAGTTGTCCTCAAATGTAAAGAAATAATAAAATAGTCTAAAAAGTAAAAGAAATAGAGGAAAGAGAATCATCCTACCAGGCTAAGCATGGGTGAAGTCTGCATGTCTGTAACTCCATTTGTCGGGGCATCAGTGCCCGACTCAGCAACATACTTGGCTCAACTAGAGCCTACCATCGACGTCTCTCTAAGTGATACCTACACAACAGTCTCAACCATGGCTCCCTCCAGGTCTACCAAATCATCATAGACAGTGTCATCTCTAACACCGAGCTCCTCCTCATCAGTCTCCGCCTCAGACTCAGCATCTACATTATCAGCCCTAGAAATATCTCCGGCCGTAGCCGAAAGAACCTTAGAACTGGTTGGAATATCATTGATCGGGACCTCGGGAATCTCCAATGTACCAAACAGTATCGATAAGTCCATGGACTTCAGCTCATCCACATCTTTCCTCAACCCAGCAACATCGGCCTTTAGGGCCATCACAGTGGTAGAATCACCCCAACCCTACTCGTAAGCCTCTACCCTCACAGCAAGGGTATCTAGTGCAAGTCGTGGGCCATCAATCAGCTCCCGATGCTCTCTCATCTCAGCCCTAATAGGGACTAAGGAGGCAATAATCACTCTCTCTATCATCCAAGGCACCGCAACCTCAACCTCAACCCGAGAGGCACGCACATCAGTAGATTGGGCCAGATGGCCCATCTTGTACAACATGGTATGGGTGATAGGGGGCCGGGAGGTGGCAGCAGCAGCAGAAGAAGAGGGAGGCAGTGTAGCAGTAGAACTAGGAGGTACAGAAGTGGAAGGACCAGAGGTACCTGTAGGCTCACTGGTTTGAGGGGGTATTATCACCTCGGTCGACAACATGTCAACATCAACTACCGGGGACGTATCCACCGGTGCAGCTCTCCTCTTATCGGCCTCATCCCTTAAGTACTTAGCCTTGATACATCGGATATCAGTATAAGAGGTGGGTGTCACCTCCACATCCGTCTTCTCAACCTTGGGAACACAGGCCCATCTGCAAAGCTCGGTGATCAGCACTGGAAATTGAAGGGAGGTCTTAGTCTGCTTGGCCATCTCTTGCTCAATGAGCAGACCCAAATTTAACCTTTGTCGATCCATAATCGAACCTAGACAAGAAGCCTTCAGATTCTTGAGGATTGACTCATTCTGTGAAGGCATGATGGTGCTGCTAATGAACCCGAACCAGTATCTGACAGCAATGTTCGGGTCCTTCTTCTCAATCGGTACACATGCCTCGATCCACCTCGGAGTAACATCAGAAATGAGGGGTGCCAACCAACCCTTTAGATCCTCTAGGGTCTTCTTCTTGATCAAGTCGAGGTAATCATGCATCAAATCTCGTGAACACCCGAGTACCACATTTATCTCTGTGTTGCTACACTTGACCTTCTTCCCTTGAACAACTACGAAGTCAATTGGTTTGAAGGCACTTTCCTTCTTCTTGCCCTTCGGCCCCAACTCTCCGTATGCCGCATAAAACTCCCAGACTCAAGAGGGGATGTAAGGGCTTCGGGGTTTAGTAAAAACTTTAAATTTTTGAAACTTCAAGGTGTTCCACACCTTAGGATACTTGTCCTCCACACCATCGGTAGACAGCCACTTTTCATCCAAAATGGTCCTCGAACCATTGGCCTTTAGTCTGTTGAGTGACAGGGGAGGAGGACCCTGAACTGGTGGGGCCTGTACCACTGTCTGAGCTGGAGCTGGAGCTGGAGTTGGAGGATTCGTAGGATGCACCGGGATCATAAATGGATCATTCATAGCCTTGGATCGTAGCTCCGCTCTCCTAGCCTGTAGGAGTTGGTCATCTTCGGCTCAGAAATTGATGTCGAAGAACTGTCTTCAGACTGACCCTCACTGCCTGAGGGAGTGAGGTATGTGGAATAAATACCATCAATATCGGAGCTTGACTCCGCAGGTGTCGGTTGAAAAGGGCCCTTACCCTTGCCCTTTCCCCCTCTTGGAGGAAGTTTAGTAGTCGGGGCCCTGGAGGCAGCAGCCTCCTCAATGATTACTATTCCACAGTGCCTGCTTTCGGGGAGGTTAATTCCTTCCTACTACTTTGGGTCTAGCCATTTATTCTACATAAAACACACACGTTAGACGCAATTCAAAGAAAAAGCAAAGTATGAAAAACTGCACAGAAAGACTCGTTGAACCGTACAACGAGTCGCCGATCCCCTTTTACGAGCCGGGTCAAGCTCGCCGAAAGTTCCAGAGTAAAATCAGTCAAAAATAAAAGCAAGTCAGCAATGTCTAGGGTCAATCGATGGATCGCCGACTCCATTCGGCCAACTAGAAATAGTTCGCCGAAAGTTACAGAATAATTCCAGCAATTAGGGGCGCAGAAGGGCAATCAGAAGTTACTTTTTGTGAGTCGACGAGTGAAATCGGTGCGCTCAAGCATATCGCTGAAAATTACAGAATTCTTTTTCCCTAAACCAGGTATTGTTTAATCCCATAGAGTTCTAACGTCTATCTTCCAAACTTTTGCAGGCTTCTCTAAATGGTTGGTATTAACGCGTAAAATCTACCTTTCATCCGGTTCCCCGATGCTGCTAGTCGGGAAATGCATCACGACTACCGGAATAACAAATTTTTCTGCGAGAGAGGTTTCTACTTTCTGGGTTTAAAGGAGAAGTCACCCACCTTTTACACCCGTCTCATGGAGTTTGGCTGGGCTCCACTGACAGAGGCTCCCCCTGCTGCGCGTTCCACATGGGTGAGGGAGTTCTATGCTATCCTCCCTACCGTCCGCTGGGACGACCCTAACCCTACCATCCGCATCCGGGGAGTGGACATCCCCCTAAATGCTTCCTACATAAATGATGTGCTCGAGGTGCCAGAGGTCCCTAACACTGAGTATGAGGCCAAGCTGAGGGAGATGGATCTGGGCTGGCTCAAGGCTACACTTATCGAGCCTGCGCATCGGGACCAGGTCTATTGAGCCTCTACAGAGGGCATCACCAGTGCTAACTGGTCACCGGATGCCAAACGGTGGCTGCACTTGGTTACCAGGAGGATCCGCCAGTCGGGCAACCGTACTGACGTGAGTTTTCCTCAGGCTTTGGTGGCGGCGTGTGCCATACAGGGCATTGGACTCAATGTGGGCGCATAGATTGTCTCGGAGTGGAAGGTGTTCTACCAGGGCAACAAGAAGGCGTTTTTCCTGCCTGGGCTGGTGACAACGATGTGCAAGCGGGAGGGGGTTCCACTCTTGGAGACCAATGAGGTACTTCCTATGGATCCCCCCCCCCTTTCACCCTCTTTTAGTTAGGCAGCGTTCTACTTCTAGGAGTAAGAGGAGGAGGACGGACAGGGCCAGTAGAAGTCAGGCGGCTGCGGAGGGGGATGATGAGGGAGGGGAAGACGGTGCAGGCGACGACACTCTTCCCACCGGGTCCCAGCCCCCACTCTCAGGTGCACAGGTAGAGGAGGACCTGGCGGCCGTTCGGAGGAGGTTGGGATGTTCCTTTGCTAGCACCACTCTGGTTCCACCCAACACGGCCCTTGAGGTCGAGATGCTCCACTACGAACTGCGCCAGGAGAGGAGGAAGGGTTTGGAGAGGGATCGTCTGATGGTATGGATATGGAAGACCTTAAAGATCATCTTCTCTTGTGTTGCCCCCGGACAGGATATTCCCCGAGTTGAGACAGGGTACTTCCAGCATTTCACCTTCATGGATGAAGCCGTGAATGGCCTGGTACCCCCGGAGGACCTCGACTCTGATGATGATACCTCACAGTCCCAGGGGTCCTGATTTGGCTTTTCACCCCTCTTGGGCTTGTATTTGAAAATACTTTATTTATCTTTTCGCTTTCCTTACTTTCTGTAAGCATAGGATGCTGGTTTTTGTTGCGGTTCACCTCCAATATTTTAATGCTAGGTGATTATAATCTATCTTCTATTGTTGAGCAGTGATTTAGATTGCGGGGATTAACCCATACGCGATTCGGGTCTAATTGGGTGTCTTAGGAAAAACAGAGGAGACAAGGCTGAGATTCTGTCTCGCCCTATCCCGCTCTGGCGGGAGAATTTCCGCTCTGACGGCCTCGCTTTGGCGGGTATAATCCCGCCCCAGCGGCTCAGACGGAAACAGTACCCAGGCCAACAATTTCCTGGGGTTCTTCCTGTTTCTAAAAATTTTCCATTGATCCCAGGCTATAACTAGGAATTTAGGATAATCCCCTTAGCTAGGATAGTCATTGTCTACCCCGAGTCAATCCCCACGGTACACACTCCAGAATCCCTACACCTTGATTCAACACCACAACCACGCACATCCCTAGGATATGCCCATACACTCACACGGTTAAAGTTAATCGCAAGACACGTCCAGATTTTGTTTACGAATCACATCGTAGATTATCTAGACCCTTGCACCGAACTTAGTCATGACTTTTCTTTCCAACCACAGTTCACGAAACTCAAGTCATCACAACTCGCACAGTTTTAAATATTTAGTCTAGCATGCTGCATATATCAAAGTTCAGACAAGCACTTATTGTGCACATAATCATATCATAACATCCAAGAAATCATATTCTTCACACCAACAGTTAATTCAGACCGTAAGAAGCATGCATTCACAATTTCAAGCTACAACTCACAGACAAGTTTAAATTATTAGTTAGTTCGCTCCATAGATGACCATTACTGATCATCCATGCATTCGTACAATCTCTAAGGCCAAATACCAATTGGAACCTTCTCAGTTTCAATTTACTTTGCTTGGGTCCCGTCAGCCGGGACTACGGCGTTCAGTTTACTTTGTTGAGATACCAATTGGAATCGAGAGATACCAATTGGACTCAACTCATACCACAAGCGACAACTCGCACGAAAGGAGAGAAAAAATGAAATGACTTCCTAGAATGCTTCATAGCTTCCCGAAGATTAGATGTGGACGTCAACACACCCATCCGCATGAGTCTACTCCACCATTGCTCTTGTACGGGGAGACCGGTAACCTGGGCTCTGATACCAATTTGTCACGACCCAACCCACCGGGCCGTGCGGGCACCTACTCTAACACCTAAGTAGGAGAACCCTCGATTTCCAAACAGTGAAAAGCATGCAGAAGATTTGGAAACTAAAATAAAACAAATTCATGGAGATTTCATAAAATAAGAGTTTTAAAATAATTCGAGTTAAGACTTGTAAAGTAATTAACACCCCAGAGATCTAGTCTAAACAGGCACAAGAGCTTCTAAGATTATAAGATACGAACTAAGTAACAAAAGACACAGCTCCCGCCTTATGGAAGGAAACATAGGAGCTGTTGGAGATTATCTTCGCCTTCACCTATGAGACATCACCGAACCTGCATCCAGACTATGCCAAAAAGGCATAGCAAGAGTAGTATCAGTACAAAACCACACATACTGGTAGGCATCATCGGTCAACCCAAATACCCACCGCATAATATAAGAAATCGACCAGTAAAACATGCAATAAGACTATTCATTCCTCCACCTTTGGATATTTTACTACCCTTACTATTTCCAGATATTTAATTCATACTAGTACACTTGACTCTAACCCCTTACTCGTTCCGTTCTTGATCATAACTTAACCATTCTGTCTCTCGAAGGAGATCCCAAATATAACTCCTACCAACCCGGCCAACCACTCACGACACGCCCTTACGTCTTCCACATCACCACTCCACCCTTGACTCCATAGTACTTTCGATCAAACCTATTAACCATTTCAATACTAATCCCCTATCCGGGTAATACTTACTATTCGAGATTTAAGACGTAAAGCCACCCCAATCCTCCACAACAATACACACTACCACCTCTCTAAGGTACACATAGTGACACCTAGACCCTTGGTCTCCACTTATCATATCATATCCCGATTTGGGACTAACCATTCACAATTCATTACACAACAGATATACCCAGTTAACTTACAACACCGCAACCCACACATATATCCATATATAAAGCATAATCCAGTTATCATTTCAGAAGCGATGTACAATTCCACATTCTCACTAATAAGCATATATGACAAGTCAATGGTCCTCTCATGAGACCCATACCCAAACTGTTAGTGTGCCGTATCGTGACACCCGATCCAAGTTAGTGTGTCAGATCGTGACACCGGTTCCAATATGTATGTCGGTACGTGACATCCGATCCCAGTTAGTGTGTCGGAACGTGACACCCATTCCAATATGTATTTCGGTACGTGACATCCGATCCCAATTAGTACAATCACAATCACATCCATAATGTACAATACCCAAATTATATAGTCAAGTACACAAGTTCATGGCATGCATTGTTCATAATCATTCCATTAGTTTCGTTCCCACATTTCGATTTTTCGCATACACCCATGCATACAATATAACAATAAATCGACATCAATCTCACAATTAGGAAATCAAACCATCACCTAGCCCTAGTTCATCGACTAAGGCTTCCTCCTACGGTATACGTCTGATGTAAAACCTAGGACACAAGTACAATCATCTCGTTTCGGTGCACGAAAGCCTACGCATGAATTCTACCATCGAATTCCAATATACTACACAGTAAATGACGGATTTATAACTACTAAATTAATAAACCTAGCCTACATGGGCGCCAAGAATTCGCAGAGGGATTGCAGCTTGAAATCTGGTTTCCGGACGGCGGGACGGTGAATCTTGATCGGAAATCCACAATCTATCGACCTCCTTACGCTAGAGATCTCTTCCTCCTTCCTTCCCAAGCCTAGAGCAACCTTTTGAAGGTTTCTAGGGTGATCCTCGCCTTTTTTGGTGTTTTTGGAAAAAGAAGAAAATCAGACTTCGCGTTATTTACATTATGTCTAGCCCATCACGCTCTGGCGGCCACTTATCCTACTAGAGCGTCGCCGCCCTAGCGGTATCTGGCCCGCTCTGGCGGGCTTAGGGCCCAGTTTTCCTGACGTTTTTCGTTTCCTAATTAACGACGGTTTGGGTCGTTACGAAAATTCCCAAACTGCGCCAATGACCTTAGAATATCGAAACGAAAAAAATGAACAAAACTTTACTCGTTTTTTGTAACTGTCCAAAAAATTTAATTTTTCCTCGTAAATGTCCGAAAGATATTAAAATCAAGAAAACTACATCAAAACAACTCAAAAAATTCTCAAACTTCACCAATGAGCTTAGAATATCAAAATAAAAAAATGAACAAACCTTACTCTTTTTCGTAACTGTTCGAAAAATAACAAAAAAATTGTCTTTTCTCGTAAATGTCCGAAAGATGTAAGAATCAAAAAAGTACATCAAAACACCTCAAAAAATTCTCAAACTGCATCAATGACCTTAGAATATCGAAACGAAAAAATGAACAAAACTTTACTCTTTTTCATAACTGTCCGAAAAATAACAAAAAAATTATTTTTTCTCGTAAATGTCCGAAAGATATAAAAATGAAGAAAAGTACATCAAAACACCTCAAAAAATTCTCAATCTGCACCAATAACCTTAGAATATCGAAACGAAAAAATGAAGAAAACTTTACACTTTTTCGTAACTGTCCGAAAAATAACCAAAAAATTATTTTTTCTTCGTTAATGTCTGAAAGATATAAAAATCAAGAAAAGTACATCAAAACACCTTAAAAAATTCTCAAACTGCACCAATGACCTTGGAATATCGAAACGAAAAAATTAACAAAACTTTACACTTTTTCGTAACTGTTTGAAAAAAGAAAAAAATATTTTTTCCTCGTAAATGTCCGAAAGATATAAAAATCAAGAAAAGAACATCAAAACACCTCAAAAAATTCTCAAACTGCAACAATGAACTTAGAATATCGAAACGAAAAAATGAACAAAACTTTACTCTTGTTTGTAACTGTCCGCAAAATAACAAAAAAATTCCTCATAAATGTCGGAAAGATATAAAAATCAAGAAAAGTATATCAAAACACCTCAAAAAATTCTCAAACTGCAACAATGAACTTAAAATATCGAAACAAAAAAATGAACAAAACTTTACTCTTTTTTGTAACTGTCCGATAAATAACAAAAAATTATATTTTCCTTGTAAATGTCTGAAAGATATAAAAATCAAGAAAAGTACATCAAAAAATTCTCAAACTGCACCAATGACCTTAGAATATTAAATGAACAAAACTTTTCTCTTTTTTGTAACTGTCCGAAAAATAACAAAATTTTTATTTTTCCTCGTAAATATCTGGAAGATATAAAAATCAAGATAAGTACATCAAAACACCTCAAAAAATTCTCAAACTGCACCAATGACCTTGGAATATCGAAACGAGAAAATAAACATAACTTTACTATTTTTTTGTAACTGTCTGAAAAACAAACAAATTGTCTTTTCTCATAAATGTCTGAAAGATATAAAAATCAAAAAAATACATCAAAACACCTCAAAAAATTCTCAAACTGGAACAATGACCTTAGAATATCGAAAGGAAAAAATGAACAAAACTTTAGTTTTTTTCGTAACTGCCCGAAAAATAACAAAAAATTTATTTTTTCCTCGTAAATGTCCGAAAGATATAGAAATCAAGAAAAGTACATCAAAACAACTCAAAAAATTCTCAAACTGCACCAATGACCTTAGAATATCGAAACGAAAAAATGAACAAAACTTTTCTCTTTTTCGTAACTATCCGAAAAAAATAAAAAAATTATTTTTTCCTCGTAAATGTCCGAAAGATATAAAAATAAAGTATATCAAAACGACTCAAAAAAATCTCAAACTGTACCAATGAACTGAGAATATCAAAACAAAAAAATTAACAAAACTTTACTCTTTTTCGTAACTGTCCGCAAAATAACAAAAAATTTCCTTGTAAATGTCCGAAAGATATAAAAATAAAGAAAAGTACATCAAAACACCTCAAAAAATTCTCAAACTGCACCAATGACCTTACAATATCGAAACGAAAAAATGAACAAAACTTTACAATTTTTCGTAACTATCCGAAAAATAGGAAAAAAATTATTTTTCTCGTAAATGTCCGAAAGATGTAAAAATCAAGAAAAGTACATCAAAACACCTCAAAAAATTCTTTAAACTGCACCAATGACCTTAGAATATCGAAACGAAAAAATGAACAAAATTTTACTCTTTTTCGTAACTGTCCGAAAGATAACAAAAAAATTATTTTTTCCTAGTAAATGTTCGAAAGATATAAAAATCAAGAAAAGTACATCAAAACTCCTAAAAAAAATCTAAAACTCCACCAATAACCATCGAATATCGAAACGAAAAAATAAATAAAACTTTACACTTTTTTGTAACTGTCCGAAAAATAACAAAAAAATTATTTTTTTGTCGTAAATGTCCATAAGATATAAAAATCAAGAAAAGTACATCATAACACCTCAAAAAATTCTCAAACTTCACCAATGACCTTAGAATATCGAAACGAAAAAATTAAAAAAAATTTACCCTTTTTCTTAACTGTCCGAAAAATAACAAAAATATGATTTTTTTCCTTTTAAATGTATGAAAGATGTAAATATCAAGAAAACTACATCAAAACACCTCAAAAAATTCTCAAACTGAACCAATGACCTTGGAATATCGAAACGAAAAAATGAACAAAAGTTTACTCTTTTTCGTAACGGTCCGAAAAAAAAAGAAAAAATTATATTTTCTCGTAAATGTCCGGAAGATATATATATAAAAAAAAAAGTACATCAAAACACCTCCAAAAATTCTCAAACTGCACCAATGACCTTTGAAAATCGAAACGAAAAAATGAACAAAACTTTACAGTTTTTCGTAACTGTCTGAAAACTCGTAAATGTCCGAAAGATATAAAAATCTAGAATAGTACATCAAAACACCTCAAAAAATTCTCAAACTGCACCAATGACCTTAGAATATCAAAACATAAAAATGAACAAACCTTTACTCTTTTTCGTAACTGTCCGAAAAATAACAAAAAAATTAGTTTTTCCTCGTAAATGTCGGAAAGATATAAAAATCACGAAAAGTACATTAAAACACCTCAAAAAATTCTCCAACTGCACCAATGACCTTAGAATATCGAAACTAAAAAAATGAACAAAACTTTACTCTTTTTCGTAACTTTTCGAAAAATAACAAAAAATTATTTTTTCCTCGTAAATGTCCGAAAGATATAAAAATCACGAAAAGTACATCAAAACACCTCAAAAAATTCTCAAACTCCACCAATGACCTTAGAATATCGAAACGAAAAAATGATCAAAACTATACTCTTTTTCATAACTGTCCTAAAAATAACAAAAAAATTATTTTTTCTCGTAAATGTCCGAAAGATATAAAAATCAAGAAAAGTACATCAAAACACCTCATAAAATTCTCAAACTGCACCAATGACCTTAAAATATCAAAACATAAAAATGAACAAAACTTTACTCTTTTTCGTAACTGTCCGAAAAAATAACAAATTTTTTTTTTCTCATAAATGTCCGAAAGATATAAAAATCAAGAAAAGTACATCAATACACGTCAAAAAATTCTCAAACTGCACCAATGACCTTAGAATATCGAAACGAAAAAATGAACAAAACTTTACTCTTTTTCGCAACTGTTCGAAATATAACAATAAAATTAATCTTTCCTCGTAAATGTCCGAAAGATATAAAAATCAAGAAAAGTAAATCATAACACGTCAAAAAAAATTTAAACTGCACTAATGACCTTTGAATATCGAAACAAAAAAATGAACAAAACTTTACTTTTTTTCGTAACGGTCTGAAATATAACAAAAAAATAATTTTTCCTCGTAAATGTTCGAAAGATATAAAAATCAAGAAAAGTACATCAAAAGACCTAAAAGAAATCTTAAACTGCACCAATGACCATAGAATATCGAAACGAAAAATTGAACAATACATTACTCTTTTTCGTAACTTTCCAAAAAATAACAAAAAAATTAATTTTTCCTGGTAACTATCCGAAAGATATAAAAATCAACAAAAGTACAACAAAACACCTCCAAATATTCTCAAACTGCAACAATGAACTTAGAATATCGAACCATAAAAAAAAGACTCTAATCTTTTTCTTAACTGTCCGAAAAATAACAAAAAAAATTATTTTTCCTCGTAAATGTCAGAAAGATATAAAAATCAAGAAAAGTACATCAATACACCTTAAAAAATTCTCAAACTACACCAATGACCTTAGAATATCGAAACAAAAAAAGTTACAAAACTTTACTCTTTTTAGTAACTATCCGAAAAATAAATAAATATTTATTTTTTCTCGTAAATATCCGAAAGATATAAAAATCAAGAAAATTACATCAAAACACCTCAAAAAATTCTCAAACTGCACCAATGACCTTAGAATCTCGAAACGAAAAAAATGAACCAAACTTTACTCTTTTTCGTAATTTTCCGAAAAATAATAATAAAATATTTTTTTCTCGTAAATGTTCGAAATATATAAAAATCAAGAAAAGTACATCAAAACACATCAAAAAATTCTCAAACTGCACCAATGACCTTAGAATATCGAAACGAAAAATTGGTCAAAACTTTACTCTTTTTCGTAACTATCCTAAAAATAGGAAAAAAATTATTTTTCTCGTAAATGTCCGAAAGATATAAAAATAAAGAAAAGTACATCAAAACACCTCAAAAAATTCTTTAAACTGCACCAATGACCTTAGAATATCGAAACGAAAAGTTGGTCAAAACTTACTCTTTTTCGTAACTATCCTAAAAATAACAAAAAATTTAAATTTTCCTCGTAAATGTCCGAAAGACATAAAATCACGAAAAGTATATCAAAACACCTCAAAAAATTCACAAACTCCACCAATGACCTGGGAATATCGATACGAAAAAATGAACAAAACTTTACTGTTGTTTGTAACTGTCCGAAAAATAACAAAAAATTTATTTTTTCCTCGTAAATGTCCGAATGATATAAAATCAAGAAAAGTACATCAAAACACCTCAAAAAATTCTCAAACTGCACCAATGACCTTAGAATATCGAAACGAAAAAATAAAAAAAACTTTACTCTTTTTCGTTACTATCCGAAAAAAAATAAAAAAAAGTATTTTTTCCTCGTAAATGTCCGAAAGATATAAAAATAAAGAAAAGTACATCAAAACGACTCAAAAAATTCTCAAACTGCACCAATGAACTGAGAATATCGAAACAAAAAATTGAACAAAACTTTACTGTTTTTCGTAACTGTCCGCAAAATAACAAATAGTTTCCTCGTAATTGTTCGAAAGATATAAAAATAAGGAAAAGTACATCAAAGTATCTCAAAAAATTCTCAAACTGCACTAATGACCTTAGAATATCGAAACAAAAAAATAAACAAAACTTTACTCTTTTTCGTAACTCTCCGAAATAAAAAATAAAAATAAATATTTCATAATGTCCGAAAGATATAAAAATAAAGAAAAGTACATCAAAATACCTCAAAAAATTCTCAAACTGCACCAATGACCATAGAATATCGAACCGAAAAAATAAAAAAAATTTAACTCTTTTTCCTTACTATCCGAAAATTAACAAAAAATTTATTTTTTCTCGTAAATGTCCGAAAGATATAAAAATCAAGAAAAGTACATCTAAACACTTCAAAAAATTTCTCAAACTGCACCAATGACCTTAGAATATCGAAACGACAAAATGAAAAAACCTTTAATCTTTTTCGAAACTGTCAGAAATATAACAAAAAAATGAACAAAAGTTTACTCTTTTTCGTACTTGTTTAAAAAAGGACAAAAAAATTATTTTTTTATCAATAATGTCCGAAAGATATAAAAATCACGAAAAGTACATCAAAACACGTCAAAAAATTCTCAAACTGCACCAATGACCTTAGAATATCGAAATGAAAAAATGAACAAAACTTTACTCTTATTCGTAACTGTCCGAAAAAATAAATAAAAAATTATTTTTTCTCGTAAATGTCCGAAAGATATAAAAATCATGAAAAGTACATCAAAACACGTCAAAAAATTCTCAAACTGCATCAATGACCTTAGAATATCGAAACGAAAAAATAAACAAAACTATACTCTTTTTTCGTATCTATCCGAAAAATAACAAAAAATTTAATTTTTCCTCATAAATGTCCGAAAGATAAAAAATCAAGAAAAGTACATCAAAAACCTCAAAAAATTCTCAAACTGCACCAATGACCTTAGAATATCGAAACGAAAAAACAAAAAAAAACTTTACTCTTTTTCGTAACTGTCCTAAAAATAACAAAAAAATTAATTTTTCCTCGTCAAAATCCGAAAGATATAAAAATCTCGAAAAGTACATCAAAACACCTCAAAAAAAATCTCAGACTGCACCAATGACCTTAGAGTATCAAAACGAAAAAATGAAAAGAACTTTACTCTTTTTTGAAACTGTCCGCAAAATAACAAAAAATATCCTCGTAAATGTCCGAAAGATATAAAAATCAAGAAAAGTACATCAAAACACCTCACAAAATTCTCAAACTGCACCAATGAATATCTAAACGAAAAAATGATCAAAACTATACTCTTTTTCGTAACAGTCCGAAAAATAACAAAAAAATTATTTTTTCTTCGTAAATGTCCGAAAGATATAAAAATCACGAAAAGCACATCAAAACACCTTAAAAAATTCTCAAACTGCACCAATGACCTTAGAATATCGAAACGAAAAAATGAATAAAACTTTACTCTTTTTCCTAAGTGTCTGAAAAATAAAAAAAAATTATTTTTCTCGTAAATGTCCGAAAGATATAAAAATCAAGAAAAGTACATCAAAACACCTCAAAAAATTCTCAAAGTGCACCAATGACCATAAAATATCGAAACAAAAAAATGAACAAAAGTTTACTCTTTTTCGTACTTGTCTGAAAAAGGACAAAAAATTTATTTTTTTATCGTTAATGTCTGAAAGATATAAAAATCACGAAAAGTACATCAAAACACGTCAAAAATTCTCAAATTGCACCAATGACCTTTGAATATCGAAATGAAAAAATAAACAAAACTTTACTCTTATTCGTCACTGTCCGAAAAATAACAAAAAAAAATTTTTTTCTCGTAAATGTCCTAAAGATATAAAAATTACGAAAAGTACATCAAAACACGTCAAAAAATTCTCAAACTGCACCAATGACCTTAGAATATCGAAACGAAAAAAAAAATTATTCTTTTTTCGTATCTGTCCGAAAAATAACAAAAAAATTACTTTTTCCTCATAAATGCCCGAAAGATAAAAAAATCAAGAAAAGTACATCAAATCACCTCAAAAAATTATCAAACTGCACCAATGATCTTAGAATATAGAAACAAAAAAACGAACAGAACTTTACTCTTTTTCGTAACTTTCCGAAAAATAACAAAAAAATTATTTTTTCCTCGTCAATTACCGAAAGATATAAAAATCACGAAAAGTAGTTCAAAACACCTCAAAAAAATCTCAAACTGTACCAATGACCTTATAGTATCGACACGAAAAAATGAACAAAACTTTACACTTTTTTCGTAATTGTCCGAAAAAATAACAAAAATATGAATTTTTCCTCGTAAATGTCTGAAAGATATAAAAATCAATAAAAGTACATCAAAATACATCAAAAAATTCTCAAACTCCACAAATGACCTTAGAATACCGGAACAAAAAAATGAACAAAACTTTACTTTTTTTCGTAACTGTCCGAAAAAAACAAAAAAATTATTTTTTCCTCGTAAATGTCTGAAAGATATAAAAATCAAGAAAAGAACATCAAAACACCTCAAAAAATTCTCAAACTTCTCCTATGACATTAGAATATCGAAACGAAAAAATGAACAAAACTTTCGTCTTTTTCGTAACTGTCCGAAAAATAACAAAAAAATTAAATTTTCCTCGTAAATGTCCGAATGATATAAAAATCAAGAAAAGTAAATTAAAACACCTTAAAAATTCTCAAACTGCACCAATGACCTTAGAATATCGAAACGAAAAAATGAACAAAACTTTACTCTTTTTCGTAATTTTCCAAAAAATAACAAAAAATTTCCTCGTAAAGGTCCGAAAGATATAAATACAAGAAAAGTACATCAAAACACCTCAAAAAAATTCTCAAACTGCACCAACGACCTTAGAATATCGAAATGAAAAAATGAACAAAATTTTACTCTTTTTCGTAACTGTCGGAAAAATAACAAAAAAGTTAATTTTTGGTCGTTAATGTCCGAAAGATATAAAAATCAAGAAAAGTATATGAAAACACATCAAAATATTATCAAACTGCACCAATGCCCTTAGAATATCGAAATGAAAAAATAATCAAAATTTTTACTTTTTTTCGTTATTGTCCGAAAAATAACAAAAAAAATATTTTTTCCTCGTAAATGTCCGAAAGATATAAAAATTAAGAAAAGTACATCAAAACACCTCAAAAAATTCTCAAACTACACCAATGACCTTAGAATATCGATACGAAAAAATGAACAAGACTTTACTCTTTTTTGTAACTGTCCGAAAAATTAAAAAAAATTATTTTTTCCTCATAAATGTCCGAAAGATATAAAAATCAAGAAAAGCACATCAAAACATCTTTAAAAATTCTAATACTGCACCTATGACCTTAGAATATCGAAACGAAACGAAAAAACTGAACAAAACTTTACACATTTTTGTAACCGTCCGAAAAATAAAATAAAAATTAATTTTTACTCGTAAATGTCCGAAAGATATAAAAATCAAGAGAAGTATATCAAAACACTTCAAAAAATTGTGAAACTGCGCAAATTACCTTAGAATATCGAAACGAAAAAATGAACAAAACTTTTCTCTTTTTTGTAACTGTCCAAAAAATAACAAATAAATTATTTTTTCCTCGTAAATGTCCGAAAGATATATAAATCACGAAAAGTACATCAAAAAACCTCTAAAAAATCTCAAACGGCACCAATAACCTTAGAGTATCGAAAATGAAAAATGAACAAAACTTTACTCTTTTTTCGTAACTGTCCAAAAAAATAAATTAAAATTTATTTTTTCCTCATAAATGTATGAAAGATATAAAAATTAATAAAAGTACATCAAAATACCTCAAAAAATACTCAAACTGCACAAATGACCTTAGAATATCGAAACGAAAAAATGAACAAAACTTTACACTTTTTCGTAACTGTCCTAAAAATAATAAAAAAATTATTTTTTCCTCGTAAATGTCCGAAAGATATGAAAATCAAGAAAAGTATATCAAAACACCTCAAAAAATTCTCAAACTGCACCAATGACCTTAGAATATCGAAACGAAAAAATGAACAAAACTTTACACTTTTTCGTAATTTTCCAAAAAATAACAAAAAATTTCCTCGTAAAGGTCCGAAAGATATAAATACAAGAAAAGTACATCAAAACACCTCAAAAAAATTCTCAAACTGCACCAACGACCTTAGAATATCGAAATGAAAAAATGAACAAAATTTTACTCTTTTTCGTAACTGTCGGAAAAATAACAAAAAAGTTAATTTTTCCTCGTTAATGTCCGAAAGATATAAAAATCAAGAAAAGTATATGAAAACACATCAAAATATTATCAAACTGCACCAATGCCCTTAGAATATCGAAATGAAAAAATAATCAAAATTTTTACTTTTTTTCGTTATTGTCCGAAAAATAACAAAAAAAATATTTTTTCCTCGTAAATGTCCGAAAGATATAAAAATCAAGAAAAGTACATCAAAACACCTCAAAAAATTCTCAAACTACACCAATGACCTTAGAATATCGATACGAAAAAATGAGCAAGACTTTACTCTTTTTTGTAACTGTCCGAAAAATTAAAAAAATATATTTTTTCCTCATAAATGTCCGAAAGATATAAAAATCAAGAAAAGTACATCAAAACATCTTTAAAAATTCTAAAACTGCACCTATGACCTTAGAATATCGAAACGAAACTAAAAAACTGAACAAAACTTTACACATTTTTGTAACCGTCCGAAAAATAAAATAAAAATTAATTTTTACTCGTAAATATCCGAAAGATATAAAAATCAAGAGAAGTATATCAAAACACCTCAAAAAATTGTGAAACTGCGCAAATTACCTTAGAATATCGAAACGAAAAAATGAACAAAACTTTACTCTTTTTTGTAACTGTCCAAAAAATAACAAATAAATTATTTTTTCCTCGTAAATGTCCGAAAGATATATAAATCACGAAAAGTACATCAACAAACCTCTAAAAAATCTCAAACTGCACCAATAACCTTAGAGTATCGAAAATGAAAAATGAACAAAACTTTACTCTTTTTTCGTAACTGTCCAAAAAAATAAATTAAAATTTATTTTTTCCTCATAAATGTATGAAAGATATAAAAATTAATAAAAGTACATCAAAATACCTCAAAAAATACTCAAACTGCACAAATGACCTTAGAATATCGAAACGAAAAAATGAACAAAACTTTACACTTTTTCGTAACTGTCCTAAAAATAATAAAAAAATTATTTTTTCCTCGTAAATGTCCGAAAGATATGAAAATCAAGAAAATTATATCAAAACACCTCAAAAAATTCTCAAACTGCACCAATGACCTTAGAATATCGAAACGAAAAAATGAACAAAACTTTACACTTTTTCGTAATTTTCCAAAAAATAACAAAAAATTTCCTCGTAAATGTCCGAAAGATATAAATACAAGAAAAGTACATCAAAACACCTCAAAAAAATTCTCAAACTGCACCAACG
>JAJONR010001675.1:0-40392 GCA_029582245.1 Solanum etuberosum
AAGCATTTCGTAAAAAGAATTCCACCTTGTTTTAATATGTTTTGGAACTTTTCTTGGTGTCATATCACATAGTACACAACGCTCGTTAAATTTCCTAATTCTAGCAGGTCTATGAGCATAAAAAATCCATAAAACAGCATATTCAATTTTCATACAACCGCCATCAAATAATGAAATACCATCTTGTACAACTAAATTTAATACATGTGCAACACATCTAACATGAAAAGCATTAGTATCAATTGGACATAATCTAATTTTTAACATACTAGCAGCGTTTGTATTATTAGATGCATTATCTAATGTGAGAGACATTACTTTATCTAAAAGCATGTAATAATCTAAAAAACTCAAAATATTTGAAGCTAAATATGCACCGGTTTTTTTCTCTACAAATTCTTTATAACTTAAGATTCTTTTTTGCAAATTTCAGTTATGATCAATCCAATGTGCTGTAATAGTTAAATAATCATGTCCATTAACACTACGACCCATGTCCGAAGTTATAGACACTCTACAATCTAATATGCTAAACAAACAATAAAGATATTGACAATGTTTACCTTGATATAAAAAAAACATCAGATTTAACAGTATTTCTTGAAACACCTTTAAAAGAAGGATTATAAGTTTGTTGAATATATTCAATAAAACCAGGATATGAAGGAAAACTATAAGGCAAACCAGAAGCAGAAACCATCTTAGCTAAATTTTTGTGATCTCTTTTCTTATTATATTTACGTTGTGTTAGTGGACCACCGGGGTTAGAAAGATCTAATGTTCCTTGAACCATGTTAGAAGCCCCTTCCGATTGATTAACATTAATATCAACATCATTAACTTGAATTCCTTTTTTTCTATCGGCTAAAGCTTTAGCTGCTTTATATTCAATTGTCATACAAGATAACAAATGCCTATTTAACCCCCCCTTCCCACCTTGACCTCCACCTTGTTTATGTTTAAAAGGTTGCTTACACTTATTACAAATAGAAATAGAGTTTTCCTTATCTAAAGTCATAAATTGCCACACAACAGAAGTTTTAGGGCGTTGATACTTCACCTTCTCCCTTGTAGGAGGTACAGGGGGGGGGGGGATCCATAATTTTGCTCCGTTGGATTTGTAGTTTCAGTTGGAACTTCCGTCACCGGACTAGTAGGTGTTTCTTCTAATTCATCTTCTTCCGAATCAACTTCTACTTCTTCACCTGAATTTTCATCAAGATTAGGATTCATATTACCATAACGTCGTTCTAAAACTTCATGATCAAGTTGAACATTTGAATCAATATCAAAAGAAGTATCATCAACATAAGTAGAATCATTTGTATTAAATCTAGCTCTAGACATTGATTTAGAAGAAGAACCACCACATTTACTTTTATTTTTTTCCTTACTACTTTTTTCAGAAAAATTAAATAGATTACTAATTGTGTTTGCTACTTTCTGTTTACCGGTATTTTTTTTGCTAGAACTCATATTTAATAAAATGTGAAGTGCAATATAAAAATAATAATAACACAAAAATTAATTGTGAAAAATTAAATATAAATATTATGAAACGAATGTACCAAACGTCTGCGTTTATAGCAGACGTTATAACCGATTCTTGAAGCTTGTAGTTTGATGTAAGTTTTAATTTGGACTTCAATACTTGATAGCAAATATGAGAATTAATATAGATATTATGATATAATATGAAAATTTAGAATTGAAGTATATATATTATGATATAATATGAGAATTTATCATTGAGAATTAAATGGAATCAAGAATTAAGATTTAAGAATGAGAGGATATAGGAAATAGATGAGAGAATAGATGATTTTGTAAGAAATAATGAAGGATAGGGGGTATTTATAATATTAAAAATGGATTAAAGTGTATTTATTATAACTTTAGGGTTTAAATTAAAGTTTTTAAAGTAGGGGGGTGGTAGGGGGTGTTGGGGAAGTGAAAAAGTTGATTATATCCGTTGGGAGGGCCACTAGCCGTTGCCCCAATGGTCCCCAACGGATAGAATTTGAAAAACAAAAAAAACTAATACATGTCCCGCGAAACCAGCCAGTTCAGCCGGGCCAGACCAGGCCGGGTCGACCGGGACGATATGCCGAACCGTCCCCTAACCGGTCCCCCTACCCTAAATCCCCCCAGACCACAAAAACATACGGGACCGGGTCTGGCGAGACAAATCTCGAGCCATTCACGAGCCGGGGTGGGCTGACCCGGTCCCCTTGCAAGGCCTAAGCCTATCCTACCCACTAAGATTCAACGGTTTCTAGTAAATAGTAATCACCCGTACAGCGAAATTGGCCTTTAATTGATCACATCCCCAAGGATCCGTCTCTACTAGATTACTCCCCTGTTCACTTAGATGTTAATTGTCACTCTAATCCCCCCATTTGGCACTAGTTGTCAACCCCTACAATTTACTTTAATTATTTTGATAAATTTTATTCCTACAACTGACTAGAACACACCTTTAACTTCGTAATTGAATTCTCTACCGTATCACTCCCTGTGGGATCGACCCCAACTCATCGTTGGGTTTATACTTGATTGTGAGTGCCTACACTTAGAATTAGATGAAGTGTAGTTGAGCGTTATCAAAAATGGCGCCGCTGTCGGGGAGTGGTGTTTAGAATTATTTTAGTCAATTTTAATTATGATCTAATCTTGTTTGTAGTTGAATCAACTTATTTTGGTTTTTTTGTTTTGTTGGTTTCTCTTGAACAGGTGACGAGATGAGTGTGAACGAGAGCAACGCTAGCCAACTTGGACATCATGATGACATCGGTAACTTGTACGATGTCAATGAAGCTCAATTGGGTAGTGTGGGTGATAATTGGTTGCCTCCGGTCGTGGGCAATGTGGTATTCCATGTGACCAGCACGATGTTGCAGCTGTTACAAATGAAGGGTTTGTTTGGAGGTCTGGCTCATGAGGATCCCCATGACCACATCCGAAATTTTATGGACGTGTGTTGTCCATTTTCTTTCAAGAACTTCTCACAGCAGTCAGTCTGAATTCAGTTGTTCCCTTTTTCTTTGATAGGGGAGGCAACAAAGTGGTTAGCTGACCTACCAAGAGACTCAATTACTTCTTGGGAATAGCTTACTGAGGTGTTCTATATAAGATTTTTCCCTCCTTCGAGGATGATGGCATTGAGAGATAATATTCAGGGCTTCAAACGATTGGATGGTAAACCAATTCATGAGACATGGTTGAGGTTTCAGAAGTTGTTGCTCCAATTTCCAACTCATGGACTCCCGAATAACGTGTTGTTACAACATTTCTACCGGAGTCTAGATTCAGTCAACAAGGGTGTGGCTGACCAGCTTGTCCAAGGAGGAATTATGCAACAACCTCTTGAAGTAGCGTCTACTCTTCTTGATGGGATGACAAAGATTAACCATGTTTGGTACACTAGGGAAGATCAAATGTCTCCTTTAAACTTCAGGATGACAAAGGAACAAATAGAAAAGGACCAAGAGCGGGATGAAAACATGGCTAAAATGATGACCCAAATGGATCTATTGTCGAAACATATCATGGGTAGTGGTTCTAAGGCTGTGAATGCAGTTGGAGTTAGTGGAGTAAATTCCGATGATGCACACTTTCAAGATTTGTACAATGAAGAAGTACACTTTCTAGCAAATCAGAGAGGAGGCTTCCGCCAAATTTATCCAAGGCCAGGCGGGAACCAAGGTTGGAATGGAGAGTGTAATGAAGGTTGGAAGGATCGTGATAGGGACTGGCGTGACTGTGGTACAAACTGGAGGGAGCGAGACGGTGACAAAGAGAGATATGTACCTCCTTATGAGCGTCAAAAGCCAAAAGAGCAAAGGGCTGATCCTGAAAACTTCCGCACTAAAAATATGCTTGCACGCCTTCTCAACAAAGTGGAAGGGTTGGAAAAAGTGCTAAAAGAAATAAAAGATGACGTCTCAACTCTGAACCAAATAGTTACTTCACACTCGGTATCGATTAAGTAGCTGAAAACATAAATGGGTCAAATCTCGACTCATTTGAACCCAAGGCCAAAAGGAGGACTACCAAGTGATACCATGGTCAACCCAAAGAATGAAATGGGAAAGCGTATCTTCGTCGTGCCACGACATTAAATAAAGCGCTTCTTGGGAGGAAACCTAAGGTTTTTTAGCTTTTATTATTGTTGTTTGAATAACGGGTGTTAGATGTGCAGGTTGAAAATTTGAAATTTTGGGAAGAGGAGAAATTAGGCGAGCTCAGGTACCAGTCGGCGACTCGCCGAACAGGTCGGCGAGCCCGATCTGGACCTCCATTTGGACCAACTAAATGGTTGGAGGTTTTGTAAAACTCGGCGGACAAAAGAGTCTTTCGGTGCATCACCGAATGGTCGGCGACATAGGTGAGCGTCGCCGACTGGCGCGCGAACTGAGTGTCAAAAGTCCTAAACCATTTTTAAATTCAAAAACTTCCCTCATTTCATATTTTCCGACTTTTTCACTTTCACAGCCATATTTTAGATTTTTGTTCTTGTTCAAATTGCATGGGGATCAATTGCTCGGGGGGATTTCGTGCATGTTTGCTTGTCGATTCTCTAGCCGAGCACTCATTAATTTGATCTTGAGGTTGGTGACTCGAACCCCATTTTAAATTTTTGTAATTCCCAAATGCATGATGGTAACTTAGTGAATCATCTACATGATCCTAATTGCGTGATTGATTTGTGTTAGTTTGTGCCCTTGTCGTACTTTGTTCATGCATATTTTGATCTATAACTGTTGTATCCCGTGTGTTTGAATGATTAAAATTGTGGTTTGAGTTGTTAATTTGTTGGGTCTGGTTTGGGTGAAGTCTGAGTAGCCCCAATTGCACCGATCGACTGATTTTGCCCAATAATAGAGTGGGTGACGTCATTCTTAAAGGCAAAATATGCTGATTGGGCAATTTTGGACAAATCGGGATAAGTCTGAGTACTCCGAGGTCATTAGTTTTATGGGTCTGGGCTTAATTGCATAGAATAGGTGTTTAATTTCAGTATCGTGGGCTGCGGGTTAGAAATTGGAGGTTGGGGTCAAAATCTGGCACGAAGGACCTTTCGGCGAGCTTAGTCGAGCTTGCTGAATGGTTCAGCAGTTCTCCCAATGACCCTTGGATCGCCTTTTTATCCTCCAATTTTGTTGAAATGATTCTGTAACATTCGGCGATATGCCTGAGCTCACCGAGGTCACTTGGCGACTCGCTGAATATCCTTTAGATCCCCCTTCTAGGCCTCAAATTTTAGAAATTATTCTGTAACTTTCGGTGAGCTACTTCTAGTTCACCGAATGGTGTCGGTGAATCACCGAAAGGCCCTGAACGTCACCGACTGGTTCTGAATTCTGAGACTGTTTAGTCTGGAACATTCGGCGAGCCCGACCTGGCTCGCCAAATGGGTTCGGCGACTCGTCGAACGACTCTGTAATTTTTCCTGCACTGCTTTAAACTCTGATAATTTTTCTAACTTTTTCTAACGTATTGATCTATTTCGAACTGAGTTGGAGGACGATCAGACTCTACAAATGAGGAGAGCGGAGCTACTCTCTAAGTCATTACATGATCCAGCCAGGATCCCAGTGCCTCCTCCACCTCTAGCACATGCAATAGACCATGTACCTCCGGTGCCACCAGTTTAGGCACCTCCTCCCTGATCGTTGAACAAACTGAAGGTTGTGGGATTGAGGACCATTCTAGAAGAGAAATGATTGTCTACAGACGGATTAGTAGACAGGTACCCATAGGTGTGGAACACTATCAAGTTCCATTAGTTTGAGATTTTCACCAAGACCCGAGGCTCCTACATTCCTTCTTGGGTTCAGGAATTTTATGAAGAGTACGGAAAGCTAGTGCCCAAGGGGAAGAAGAAGGCAAATGCATTCACACCGGTGAACCATGTAGTGGTGCGGGGCAGGAAAGTTAAATGCAACAGCACCGACATCAATGCGGTGCTAGGGTGCACAATGAACACAATCCACGTCTTGGTGGATCGGATACAGAAGAAGACCCTGGATGACTTGAAGGATTGGTTGGCTCCTCTGATCTCAGATATCACACCGTTGTGAATTGAGGCAGGAGCTCCGATAGAGAAGAAGGATTTAAATGTTGGTGCCAGATTCAGGTTTGGGTTTATCAGCAGCACTTTGATGACCTCACAGAATGAGTCTATACTCAGGCATCCGAAGGCAGCATTTTTGGGATCCATCATTGCTCGGGATGATCTTAAACTCGGTCTGATTAATGAGCAGGAGATGGCCATGAGGGCCAAGTAGAGTCCGACTTCCCTCCCATTTCTGATGTTGATCACGGAGTTGTGCAGACGTGCTCGGGTGTCATTGATAGAGAAGACGGATGTGGAAGTGACTCCCACTTCCTCTACTGACCACCAGAGGATAGAGGCCGAGTACACTAGAGATGAGACAAGAGGTTACCTAAGTGCCGGTCAACCCTTTTGTCGAGAAAGTTACTAATGATGAGTTTCAAGTCGCATTTCTTGCGTTGGCCCAAGATATGATGGTTCAAGCAAATAGAGAGGTTGTGGCTCCCGTGAACCCAAAGGTGGGTACGGCGGCAACAAGGGTGAGGGACTTTATTAGAATGAATCATCCAGAATTCCATGGGTCTACCGTTGAGCAAGATCTTCAAAAGTTTATTGATGAGGTGTATAAGGTGTTGATGATCATGGGCGTGAAACCGGTGGAAAAGGCAGAATTGACCGCTTATCCACTTAAGGGTGTTGCTCAAGTTTTGTTCAACCAATGGAAAGAAGAGAGGGCAGTAGATGAGGGTCCTCTTGATTGGGAGAAATTTAAGGTTCCTTTTCTTGATAGGTTCTTTCCCCTTGAGAGAAAGGAGGAAAAGGTACTTGAGTTCATTAACCTTCGCCAAGGAGATATGAGTGTGATGGAGTATGCTTTGAAAATTTACACAATTGTCTATATATGCTCCAACTATGGCTGCTGATCCAAGGGCAATGATGAGTAAATTCGTGTCAGATGCTTCTGACTTAGTGGTCAAAGAATGCCTAACCGCCATGCTTGTTAAGGAGATAGATGTCTCCCGTTTTATGGTTCATGCACAATAAAATAGAAGAAGAAAAGCTTAAAGGGAAAATTAGGGATTCAAAGAGGGCAAGAAAGGATGATGGTGAGTTCTCACATTCAAGGTCCGATGGAGGTGATCATTCACAAGGTAATGGTGGTAGTCAGAAAATATTGCCCGAGTGTCAGGGGTGTGGGAGAAGACATAAGGGTGAGTGTCTAGCCGGTTCAAATGCGTGCTTTGGGTGAGGAGAAACGGATCATAAGATAAGAATTGTTGTATAGTTGCTAGGAATGAGGGAGATAATCATCGACGGAATCAACCCTACCCTTCCTCCGGTCTGAGTGGTGGTCAAAAACAAGATAGGTTATATGCTCTTCAGACTCAACAAGATCATGAGGGTTCACCGGATGCGGTAATTGGTAAATTAAGGTCTTTTAGCTAATGGTTATTCATTGCTTGATATTGAGCGTTTCATTGGATATGGTAAGACTCCTTGTATGGAGATTGTGTTTAGAGTAGCCCTTGAAATCCTTCTGAAAACTTCTTAAGAGCTTACTTGTGTCAATGGTTTAGTGGTTGTTAAGACTTTGGTGTTATGTTTGGGATTGAGGGAGACGAATTTGAAAAGACTAGTGGGGTTTGCTTCCAAGGGGGAGATAATGTGCTTCATGATTGGTACGTGAGTAGAACTATGTTGGTTTTGGAAGAGCTCCTTGTTATGGCTTGGTGGGTGAAAGTTTAGAGGCGATGTGACTTCATAGTATCTCTATCTCTTTCCTCTATCTTCGAGTCTAGCTTGAGGTCTTAGCTCTTCATGGTTCACTCGTTAGGATTCTTGTGTCTTTGTCATCCTCATGTTTCCTCATGCATGCATGCTCATAAAAAAATTGATTTTCAAAATTATGATTTAGTTTTATTGATTGCTTCATGATTATGTGCATTTGAGTATGAGTTGTATATAGACCTTATGAGAGGATGTTTTGAATATGCTTTAGCTAGGAGTTGAAATTTCCTCCTCGGATATGTGCATTTATGTGATTGCATTCATGTTGGTCTTCTATGTCTAGTTCCTATCTTCCTTATGATGTTTTGAATAAATTTTATCTTGGAGTCGAGGTTCCTCCTTGGTTTTGTGCATTTTGATAAAGTTGCATTAATGATTGGGTTGTTAGTTTCTCTCCTATTCTTTTCGTGCTAGTTGAGTTCCATTCGAGGATGAATGTTCCCAAGGGGGAGATATTGTAACACCTCAGATTCGAGAAAGTCTAGGAAGGGGTCTAACGGGCTTTTCAAGAACTCAAACTGTACCATGGGACCCTCCACAGAGCCCTAGACAGGCCGTAAAGGGGACCACGACTTGTTATGGTGCTCGTGAAAAGAAGCCAGAAGCTGCCCCAAGCAGGTTCCCTCCCATGGAAACTTAGACGGGCCGTGAAGAGGGATACAGGTCGTTAGGGTGATCGTGAAGGTTGTCGGGTTAGTAGGAGTTCTCCCCTAGCCACTAGTCAAGGGCCACGGGTGTCAAAACGGCCTGTGAAGCTTCACATGGATCGTTAAGTCGTCCGTAAAGGGTTTTTATCAGACTTAGAGTTTAGAGTCAACTTCAAACGATCATATCTTTTATCACAAAACGAATTAGGTGGCCCATGACCTATCAAATTTAAGATCTGTGAGTCCTCTTTCTAATGCCACCGAGTTTGCCTAATTCCAAGCTCAGAGTAAAAAGTTATGCCCAAAGTAGGAAAGCCCTGTCAGGCAGGATTTCTTCACAACCCGTTTGACGGGCCGTGATGCTGATGACGACCCGTTTTGGACTTCCAATGACCCAAAATGGCAGTTTTAAGTCAGGGGTTGTAGGTTCTTTTCCTAATTATTTTAATTCAATACTATATCATTTTTCCTTCTACCCAAAGCCCTATATAATGATTTTAAATTCTCAAATCACCCAAACTCAATTAATTCTCTCAAATTCTCAAAAGAAGATCAAGCTCCTCCTCTCAAATATTTCTCTCTCTAGAAGTTGAAGAAGAAAGCTAGGGTTTGAAGACCAAGCCTCCTAATCCTCCATTGCTTCCAAGCTTTTGGTATCAAGGTATGATAGTTTTCATCCATGGAGCCCTTTCCTCCACCGAGTTCTTAAATTCTCTAATTTTCAAGTTAGAAATCTCCAATTGATATTAGGGTTTTCTTTCATGCCATGGGTTCCTTTCAATGTTGATTTATTTAATTGATTTATGAACTTTTATGCATGAATTTAGTTAATTGCATGTTTTTAAGTTGATTTATCATGAACCCATGCATAACCCATGTTTTTGTATCATAAACCGTGAAATGAAGTTGAGGATGCTTTGACTTTGAAAACATGATGAAACTTATGAATTATTGAAAAGAATGCATGTTCATGAAAGTATGTTTATGAATCAAGAAAGCTTATAGATGAGATTGTTTATATGTTTTATGAAACTTGGCCACATGACATGAATGACATCTAGATTTTCCCTCAATGGTTTTTGGGCTATTTTCCTAAATTAGGTCTTGATTAGTATGGTCTTTGGCTATGCCATTAATGATTAGAGACCACGATTTCAAAACTATTTCTATTAATATTAGGGGCATCTCTATCATGAAGTGAATGACTATGGCCTTTAAAAGCTATTATGAAAAGATCATGGACGGTGAAAGGTTTTCTCACGCATGGTCTAAGGATTTATCATATGATAAGACAAGTGGCGACTACCCACGTCTTTTAAAGATAAGACAAGTTAATATTAATAACTACTCCATGGGATTTATGCTTAGCACCGAGTGGATATTGAGATGGAAGTTCCACCGTGTTGAGGCCGGGTTTCTAGTAGCAATCTCCTTATCCCTTACCTATCTGTCCCCATAGGATGATTGTCTACATAGACATTAGCTAGTGGATCCACTTTAGCTCAAATTCATGGTTCTACCTTGGCAAGTAGGATAATCCTTTTCGGTGTGGGAGACACCGGGGTTCCATGTTATAGCTCGTACGGTCTCTATGTTGGTTAAGGCTACTTTCCACAATAATGAACAAAGGTTACCTTTATGTATCTTACATGTGTTCAAAGATGATTTTACTTGCATTGATAAGGATTACATTTTATGTTTTCTAACCCTCATATCTTATGTTTTAACTTGGTCTTTGTGTATCATGAAAATGTCCTTTTTAGCATGATTTCATACTTTTATGCATGGATATCATACTTGGTACATGTTTCTACTAATGCATACTCTTACCTACATTATCCCAAATGTAGGGACCGGCCTTACAGATTCGCACTTCCGTGGCTAGGGACCTCATATAGAAGATTATAGATTGGTGAATCCTCTTAGTCCGAGGACCAAGCTTTGGTTTCCCTTTTGTCTTTACTTTAAATTTTCTAACATGATGTACGGGCTACGCCTCGATCAATCATATGTTCTAGATGGCTTTGAGACGATATTTAGACTTCCGCTTTTCTCTATAAAACTTTAATATGTTGAAACTGTCTTTTAAATCTTTTTAAACTCTATTATCTTGTATGATGTATGTTAAGTGGCTTGTATAGGTCCTCTCGGTGTCTTGTACATCATGTCACATCTAGGGTATACTATGGGTCGTGTCAAACCACCTCCTCTGTTAGAGATTAAGCTCTTTCCGACTGAAGACATATTGAAGACTCTTGTGATCGGTGAACTTATCTACATGAACACCATAGAGATGTGACGCCATATTCTCAAAGCAAACACTACAGCAGCCAACTCGAGATCATGAGTTGGGTAATTCTTCTCCTGAATCTTAAGTTGTCTGGAGGCATAGGCTATAACCTTACCATTCTGTATCAATACACAACCAAGTCTGACTCTGGACGCATCACAATACACAACAAAGCCTTTTGTACCCTCTGGTAGGATCAACACTTGGGCAGTAGTTAACCAGTTTTTCAATTCTTCAAAGTTTCTCACAAGCTTCAGACCATTGAAAGGTAGTCGTCTTCTTAGTCAACTTTGTCAACGGGGATGAAATAGATGAGAACCCCTCAAAAACCACTATAATAACGAGCCAATCCCAAGAGACTCCTTATATCAGTTGGAGATGTGGGTCTAGGCCAGTTCTGCACTGCCTCTATCTTTTGAGTGTCAACTCGGATCCCTTCTCCAGATACAATGTGGCCTAAGAACGCCACGGACTCAAGCCAAAAGTCACACTTGGAAATTTTGCATCCAACTCTCTATCTCTAAGAGTTTGGAGAACTACTTTAAGATGACTAGTATGATCCTCTTCATTCCTCGAATAAATCAGAATGTCATCAATACACACGATAGCAAACATGTCAGGATATGGCTTAAATACTTTGTTTATAATATCCTTGAACGCTACAGGAGCATTGGTCAAACCAAAAGACATAACAATAAACTCATAATGACCATAACTTGTCTTGAATGCTGTCTTCGGGATGTCACTTTTTCTTACTCTCAACTAAGGATAGTCATATCTAAGGTCTATCTTAGAAAAGCAAGTGGCACCCTGGAGTTGATCAAATAGATCATCAATTCTCGGAAGGGGATACTTATTCTTTATAGTAACCTTGTTCAATTGGCAGTAGTCAATACACATCCTAAGGGAACCATCTTTCTTCCTCACAAATAAGACCGGAGTGCCCCAAGGTGAGACACTAGGTCGAATGAAACCTTTATCAAGAAAATCTTTCAACTGTTCTTTTAGCACTTTTAACTCAGCTGGAGCCATTCTATATGACAGAATAGAGATCGGTTGAGTATTAGGAAGAATGTCTACGCCGAAGTCTATTTCTCTCTCAGGAGGGACTCCAGGAAGATCATCTAGAAAGACCTCTGGAAACTCACTCACAACTTGAACTGATTGAATAGGAGGTTTCTCAAAAATAGAGTCATTAACTCGGACTAGGTGATAGATGCACCCCTTAGAGACTAACTTTTTGGCGTTAAGGTATGAAATGGATTGAGCCTTAGGCACTGCTGAACTACTCCTCCACTTTATAACTGGCTCATTAGGAAACTTGAACTTGACTACTCGAGTTCTACAATCAACTGAGGCATAACAAGCATGAAGTCAATCCATACCTAGAATAACGTCAAAATCTACCAGCTCAATTAAATCAACCATGGTGTCCTTGTGATTGAAAAAGATGGTACAAGAACGATAGACTCTTTCCGGTAGAATAGAATCACTAACAAGTGTGGAAACACTGAAAGGCTCAAGAAGTTGTTCAGGGGAAATGCCGAACATCATGTCTACATACGGAGTTACAAACGACAAACTCGCACCGGGATCAAGCAAGGCATAAACATCATAAGTAAAGACTTCAAGCATACCCGTGACAACATCTGGTGAGTTCTCCTAATCCAAGCGACTAGCTATAGCATACAGACGGTTTGCACCCTCGCTTGTTCCTGAAGAAGCTCCTCTTTAGATATTTATCTGTTGGGGCTGTTGAAGAAGATTAAGCTTCATTGCCTATCACGACCCGAGCCTACACCCCTGACGTGACACGGCGTACAAGACTCCGAAGAGCCTCATACAAGCCTCATAGCATTCATAACATAAGACATAAGAATATGGTGTGGAATTTTAAAACTTTTATCCATACAATCGAAGTCTTTATTTAAAAGTAAGGGGAAGTCTAACTTTATCTCACATGGCCATCTAATACAATTTTGAATCAACGATAGGGTCACAGCCCTTCAACATAGTCTGAAACATAAAATGACAGAAAAGAAACTACTAAAGACTCATACGTCCTCAAATTATGAGGACTCACCACAAGCTAGGAGAATAATCGATCCAAGCTTGAATCCAAAGAGATCACCTTAAGAACCGAAACCTTCACTTTGTAGAAAAATGTCGAAGAAATATGGGTTAGTACAAAAATACACTAAGTATGATAGCCATGCAAAAATCATGCTAAAAGGACATTTTAGTTGAAAACCATGCTATATGCCAAGTTTGAGAAACATCGTGAACTTTAGTATAAAAGCATAGGTCACAAGAATGTTCAACATATAAATCATCATAACATAATAGAACCATCATCTTAGGCAACCCTAAGTTATACTTGTGCAATGTATGAATGGCATCCCATAATACCACACATGCTAAGTACCACCTTGAGGCCACCATAACATACTTACCATTCTTCATTCTCATCCTTAGTTAATACTCATAGATAAGGAACATTCTCATTTTAATAAATCATGTCAAGGAAAGCAACTCATAGCAACAATCCAAGTTAAACATTCATCATTACATTTCGCCTTCAAGTCAACATTCTCATTAGCATAATTATAAGCACATTTATATCACTAGACATTATGACATTTGAGAAACACACCATAGCCACTCTCAAAGCCTACTCGTGTAATGCATGAATGGCATCCCATACTACCACCCACACCTTATAGAACCTCTTGAGTAACCATAGCACATAACTCACATGATGGGAATAAGCCCTAACCAACATAGACCATGTGAGAAAACCATGGAATCCGGTGTCTATCCCACACCGTAAAGGGTTGGTCTACTTGCCTAAGGTAGGACCGGTAACTTAGCTTAGGTGGATCCACTAGCTAATAACCTATGTGGGCACATAGTTATGGGATAAGGAAGGTGTTACTAGAAACCCGGCCTAACATGGGGAGAGCTTCCACCTTACGATATCCACTCGGTGCTAAGCATTAAATTCCCATAAAGTAGTTCATTCTCTTTTAGCATTATTACACATGAGAGGGATGCCATTGGCCTACCGACCCAAGGTACATTATTACGCACGTGAAAGGGTGCCATAAGCCTACCGATTCAAGGTACATTATTAAACACATGAAAGGGTGCCAGAAGCCTACCGATTCAAGGTACATCATTAGGATAGCTCATTGAACCCTCATGAAAGGGCAACCATTTGGTCTACCAATTCAAGGTTCATCATTACATTAGTTCATAGACTCATCATGAAAGGGCTACCATTGGTCTACCGATTCAATACAAATCCTAGAATACTTCATTAATAATTTATGAAACGAATACCATTAGCCTACCGATTCAAGGTTCATTAAGTCAAGATACTTTTAGTTAAACAAGAAGAGGATGCCCTAAGCCTACCAATTCATGGTACGTTATACATTGAGGAAACCTTCACAACATGTAATCATCATTCATAAGTGTATAATTGAGAATAGCCTTTCAACAACACAATTGCATTATAGTCATGATCACATTACTTTCAATATACTCCCAAAGCATGTACATAAGCATCATGATTATGCAAAAATTTCACAAATTACCCTTAAAGGACCATGAATCATAAACGAAGACACCTAGGATTACTACAATTAGGCATGGATAATAACATGATTCAAGTAATTAAACTACTACAAGAACAATTCCATAATATTCATCTTACTACAATTCACCCACATCACAAAGTCATAAATTAGGGTTATGGGGAATTCATGGATTCATGGAAGATTTTATCATAAAACCACCATAAAACAACAATTCATTCATAATATATGATAATTAAATCAGTGAAAACGTTTTTAGGAAAAATCCATGACTTGGAGTGAAAACCCTAGGTTTTGGAGAATTTTCTTCTTTGAAATTGAAAGTTTGAAGGCTCCATGGAAGAAAGCTTTCCATGAATCAAGACTACCATACCTTAGGTGAAGAAATCCAACCAAAATCGAGTGATAAATCTCCCTCTTTCAAGCCCTAACTTGATCTTCTTCTTCTTCTTCTTCTATGGAGTTCTAGAGAGAAGATTTTTGGAGAGGGTTAAGTTGGTTATGATTTGGTTAGTTGAGACTTATGAAGTGTAAGGGTTAATTAATAGCTTAAAAACCCTTATATAGGTCTAAATAAACAATATAAAACGACTTCACACTTAACTAACTTCATTAGGAATTACCTAAACTACCCTAGCCTTGGCCGAACCTTGGACAGGTTGCAGGCAGGACCCACGACCCATGACCTACGAACCGTGGGTGGGACCACGACCCGTTCTGGTTGGGCGTGGTTCATGGTTTGTAGCTTTTTGAGTGAGGGCTTGAGCTACGAAGTTCACCCACGAGGCGTGGATGTACCTACGCCCCCCCGTAGGTCCCAACCATAGGTCACCCTTTTTGGGTAGTTTTGGGGTTAGGCTTTAGGGTCCTCCTCAAGGACCCTTGGTTGGTCCTTGGGGAGTCGTACCTTGACGTTTAACCCCTAAACCCCTCATCTTAAGTACGGGAAGCTATTTTTCAATTCTAACCCACACATCAAACTCAAAAACTCTCACGTAAGGCTCTAGTTTCACCTACTAGTTTTTTGGGTGTTACATTATCTCCCCCTTGGGAACATTCGTCCTCGAATGACATTTCTAAACACCTCTCGGAATTAAAGACTCAAGACTAGCAGCCTGTCATGCGTGAAACATCAAATAATGCACATTTCAAAGGAGGAAACATCAACTCCCTCTCAACACACTCAATGCAACATAAGGAAGTAGGAACAACACCTAACAACCATTATGAATGAAAACTTCAACATTCTTCATATCATTGGAGGAATTACCTTCTCCAACTCAAAGCATGCTCATCATAACATCATGAAGCAAATCATGCAATTTCTCTCAAAAGCATATTAAAGCATGTTCAACAATTCATCTCATGAAGCATATAGGCAACTCATACTAAATGCACATCAACATGAGGAACATAATTCATGAAAATAACTCATTTTCTTACTAAACATGAATTTCATCAAGAACATGCATATCATAAGGAAATCATGAAAAACACATATCGCACACATGAATCCAAATCATGAAACAAGTCACAAGGAATCCTTTGTCTCAAGCTTGAATAGGAATAGAAGAAAGTGATAAGGATATCAGAACTCTCAATAAAATCTTGCTTTCTAAGCATACCATCTCCCCCTTGGGAGAAAAACCCTACTAAGGTTAACATGAAAATCTAATAATTAGCATAGGGATCTTAATAAAACATTTACATATATAAGGAACTATCCACATACCGGTGCCTTCATCCGAAAGGGCTCATTTGTCCTCTCTAGACCGGAGTGCATAGAAACGACCATACTTTGGAGCATTAGGATTCGGGCCACTAAGAGAAGCTTGTTTAGCATCTCTTCCTTTTGCCAAGAGTTTAGGGAAATCTTTCACTTGATGATCACTCTTTCCACAACCATAACACCCATTCGTACCGGCTAGGCACTTCCCATGGTGCTTTTTTCCAAAATTGGTGCAAGTGGGATTAGGTAATGGAGACCCACTACCTTTCTCTTGGTTAATCCTAGGGAAATTGGAAGAATATTGATTGAAGGACCTCTTTTTAAACCTTGGTTGACCTTGCTCATCGGGACTAGCTCTTTTCATCTCTCTATTCTTTCTCTTGAGTTTTGACTCCTCCATTTGTTGGGCATGCACCATAAGCCTAGAGATATTCATGTTATCATGGAGCATTATCGTACGGCATTCTTCTCCAACTAAGTCGGACACACCCATCAAAAACCTATTCATCTCATCCCTCGGATCCGCCACCATAGATGGAGCATACTTGGATAGTTGGGTAAATTTCAGGGCATACTCGTTGACACTCATGCTACCTTGTTTAAGGTTAATAAATTCCTCCACCTTAGCCTCCCTCAACTCTCAGGGAAAGAACCTATCTAGAAATGCTTTCTTAAACACCTCCCAATCTATGGGACCCGCTCCTACCGGCCTATTTCTCTTCTATTGACTATACCAAACTTGAGCAACGTCCTTCAATTGGTAAGCGGCTAGCTCCACTTTTTCTACCAAAGTCACCCCCATGGCATCAATTATTTTATAAATTTCATCAACAAATTCTTGAGGATCCTCTCCCACTTTGGAACCAACAAACACGGGAGGATTCATTCTTGTAAAATCCCTCAATCTAGAAGCCGTGGAATTCAAATTAGGGTTCACATGACTCCTAACATCTCTATTGACTTGGGTCGTCATAGCTTGAACCAATGTTAGAAAAGCCGACCTAATTTCCACATCTGTCATAGCTGGAGGATTAATCGAAGCTTGATTAGCTTGAGGAGCTTGGTTCACTTGAGGAGCTTCATCATCAACATTGTTACCCTCCATTCTCTTTACGTTAGCCCTTTGTGTATTCATATCCTGAAGACTCAAAAGATGGATTAGGAGACGGACTTTATAGAGTTAAAACTCTATGGCACAACTTAAGAATAATGAAAGAAGTGAAATTTCCTAAACATCTAATAGCCACTCATTCATAAATGTGGCGCGCTTCACACTAATGAACAAGACTCGACTAGACATGGCTTATGAGACATCATCCTAAAACCATCCCAAAATCTTGTGCTCTAATACCATGTTTGTCACGACCCGAGCCTACACCCCGGACGTGACATGGCGTACAAGACTCCGAAGAGCCTCATACAAGCCTCATAGCATTCATAACATAAGACATAAGAAAATGATACGGAATTTAAAAACTTTTATCCATACAATCAAAGTCTTTATTTAAAAGCAAGCGGAAGTCTAACTTTGTCTCACATGGCCATCTAATACAACTTTGAATCAACGATAGGGTGACAGCCCTTCAACATAGTCTGAAACATAAAATGACATAAAAGAAACTACTAAAGACTCATACGTCCTCGAATCTTGAGGACTCACCACAAGCTAGGATAATAGTCGATCCAAGCTTGAATCCAAAGAGATCACCTTAAGAATCGGAACCTACACTTTGTAGAAAAATATAGAAGAAATATGGGTTAATACAAAAATGTACTAAGTATGATAGCCATCCAAAAATCATGCTAAAAAGGATATTTTAGTTGAAAACCATGCTATATGCCAAGTTTGAGAAACATCATGAACTTTAGTATAAAAGCATAGGTCACAAGCATGTTCAACATATAAATCATCATAACATAATAGAACCATCATCTTAGGCAACACTAAGTTATACTTGTGCAATGTATGAATGGCATCCCATAATACCACACATGCTAAGTACCACCTTGAGGCCACCATAACATACTTACCATTCTTCATTCTCATCCTTAGTTAATACTCATAGATAAGGAACATTCTCATTTAATAAGTCATGTAAAGGAAAGCAACTCATAGCAACAATCCAAGTTAAATATTCATCATTACATTTCGCCTTCAAGTCAACATTCTCATTAGCATAATTATAAGCACATTCATTTCACTAGACATTATGACATTTGAGAAACACACCATAGCCACTCTCAAAGCCTACTCGTGCAATGCATGAATGGCATCCCATACTACCACCCACACTTTACAGAACCTCTTGAGTAACCATAGCACATAAATCACATGATGGGAATAAGCCCTAACCGACATAGACCATGTGAGCAAACCATGGAATCCGGTGTCTATCCCACACCGTAAAGGGTTGGTCTACTTGCCTAAGGTAGGACCGGTAACTTAGCTTAGGTAGATCCACTAGGTAATAACCTATGTGGGCACATAGTTATGGGATAAGGAAGGTGTTACTAGAAACCTAGCCTAACATGGGGAGAGCTTCCACCTTACGATATCCAATCGGTACTAAGCATTAAATTCCCATAGAGGAGTTCATTCTCTTTTAGCATTATTACACATGAGAGGGATGCCATTGGCCTACCGACCCAAGCTACATTATTACACACATGAAAGGGTGCCATAATCCTACCGATTCAAGGTACATTATTAAACACATGAAAGGGTGCCATAAGCCTACCTATTCAAGGTACATCATTAGGGTAGCTCATTAAATCTTTATGAAAGGCCTACCATTTGGTCTTCCAATTCAAGGTTCATCATTACATTAGGTCATAGACTCACCATGAAAGGACTACCATTGGTCTACCGATTCAATACAAAGCCTGGAATACTTCATTAATCATTTATGAAAGGGATGCCATTGGCCTACCGATTCAACGTTCATTAAGTCAAGATACTTTTAGTTACACAAGAAGATGATGCCCTAAGCCTACCAATTCATGGTACGTTATACATTGAGGAAACCTTCACAACATGTAATCATCATTCATAAGTGTATAATTGAGAATAGCCTTTCAACAACACAATTGCATTATAGTCATGATCACATTACTTTCAATATACTCCCAAAGCATGTACATAAGCATCATGATTATACAAAAATCTCATAATTTTCCCTTAAAGGACCATGAATCATAATTCACCAAGACACCTAGGATTACTACAATTAGGCATGGATAATAATATGATTCAAGTAATTAAACTACTACAAGAACAATTCCAAAATAGTCATCTTAGTACAATTGACCCACATCACAAAGTCATAAATTAGGTTTATGGGAATTCATGGATTCATGGGAGATTTTATCATAAAACAACAATTAATTCATAATATATGATAATTAAATTATTGAAAACGTTTTTAGGAAGAATCCATGACTTGGAGTGAAAACCCTAGGTTTTGGAGAATTTTCTTCTTTGAAATTGAATGTTTGAAGGCTCCATGGAAGAAATATTTTCCTGAATCGGGACTACCATACCTTAGGTGAATAAATCCAACCAAAATCTAGTGAGAAATCCCCCTCCTTCAAGCCCTAACTTGATCTTCTTCTTCTTCTTCTATGGAGTTCTAGAGAGAAATTTTTTGGAGAGGGTTAAGTTGGTTATGATTTGGTTAGTTGAGACTTATGAAGTGTAACGGTTAATTAATAGCTTAAAACCCCTTATATAGGTCTAACTAAACAATATAAAATGACTTCACACTTAACTAACTTAATTAGGAATTACCCAAACTACCCTAGCCTTGGTCGAACCTTGGACAGGTTGCTGGCACGACCCATGACCTACGGACCGTGGGTGGGACCATGGCTAGTTCTGGTTGGGCGTGGTTCATGGTTTGTAGCTTGTTGACTGAGGACTTGAGCTACGAATCTCACCCAAGAGGCTTGGATGGACCTACTCCCCGTAGGTCCCATCCGTAGGTCACCCTTTTTGGGCAGTTTTGGGGTTAGGCTTTAGGGTCCTTCTCAAGGACCCTTGGTTGGTCCTTGAGGAGTCGTACCTTGATGTTTAACCCCTAAACCCCTCCTCATAAGTACGGGAAGATATTTTTTGATTCTAATCCACACATCAAACTCAAAACTCTCACATAAGGCTCTAGTTTCACCTACTAGTTTTCCAGGTGTTACATTACCCCTATTTGCCTGCCTATTCTTGGGGCACTCCTTAGAAAAGTGATCATCCTCCTACACTTGTAGCAAAGATCCGTACCAACACGACATTCTCCCGGATGGAGCTTACCATAGAGTGGGTTGTAAGGGAACCCTTGTGATATTCTGCCCTCCGACTGAGAACCTTGGACCCTTACATTATGGGACTTCTGGTTCCTGTAATCATTCTTATTCCTTGGTGCAGGTGCACTAGCTGATGATGGAGCGGGTCCAGATGACCTCTGTTGAAAGGATGATCAATTCATGTTCCCAGTTTTCTACTGGTCGGACTCATGACTTGTTGTCTTATCCCTATTACTACAGAATTTCCTTATTGAAGAAGTGTGTAGGCGATCCAGCATCGATAGTACCTTTAAAGAGTATGGTTGTGAAGGATAGCCTTACCTATGATGAGATTCCAGTTGAAATTCTTGACCGTCAGGTTCGTAGGTTGAGAAACAAAGAAGTTTCTTCAGTAAAAGTTTTGTGGAGGAGTCAGTCCATAGAGGGAGACACTTGGGAAGCAGCAGCAGCCATGATTACCAAGTATCCTCACCTTTTTCCTTCCGATTCAATTTCAGCTTGAGGTAACAGTTTCTCTCCAGCCTTTCAGTTAATCTTGTATAAATTCAGTCTCAATAACCCGTTCCCTTAGTTATTATTGCATTTCAACATATTTTGCATGTTCATGGGACTCAGTTCAGTTAGATATCAGTTTCTAGTACTTAATTGGTAGGGATTGCAATTCTTTCCTCCAAACTGAATTTTTTTAACTTCATTCGAGGATGAATGATCCCAAGGGGGAGATATTGTAACATCTCAAAAATCAAAACTAAGATTGAACAAGAGAGAAGGGCAAACCACGGAGGGGGTCGGGTTGTAAAGAGGACCATGACCCGTCACCTTGCTTGTGGTTGTGCACCAGCAAAATGTGGGAAACCATGGACCGTTAGATTGTCTATGGAACCTCAAATGGGTCATGGAGTGGCCCGTGAAGGGGAACAGGATCACCCAAGCAACTTTGAAGGACCACAGACCTCTAGACAATCCGTGGAATTTCACATGGGTCTTGAAGTGGCCCGTGAAAGTGACACACAAACCCCAGACCACTGTGAAGAACCACGGTCACCTAAACGGCCCGTGGAGCTTCACACGAGCCAGGAAATGGCTCATGAAAGAGGCTTGTTAGACTTTGAGTATTGGGTCAACTTCAAACGATCATATCTGTCAGCACAAAATGAATTAGGTGGTCCATGACCTATCAAATTAAAGATCATGGAATCCACTTTTCAACGCCACTGAGTTTGCCTAATTCCAAGCCTAGAGTAAAATGTTATTCTTGTTTTAGTGAAGCCATGTCGGGTAGGGCAGCATGACGACCCACTTGACAGGAAGTCATGCCTTAGACAGCCCGCAGGCCCCTCGTGAAGGTCACTTAGTCAGCTTTAAGTCAAGGTAATTTTGTTCTTTTCCCCTAAACGTTGGGCCCTTAAACTACGTCGTTTTACTTAGTCTAAGCCTAATAATCTAGTCAAAAACTACCTAGAACCCTCATTCTCCTAAAATCATCTAACTTAGAATGAAAAGAAGATAAAAGAGGCGATAGTTCTCCCAAGCACAGGCGGAGGTCTTCTTCAAGTTCAGCCCCAAAATCCAAAGGGTTTCTCCGTATTTTTCGTCACTAGAAATGTGGGATTTCACTAGTGGGTTCCTTTCACCCATTAGGTCCCTAGAATTCATTTAGTTTTTTAAGTTCTCATAAATTGTTCAGGCCTAGGGTTTCTAAAACCTTGGGAATTCATTGTGACTTTAGTTGCTATAGTTTCCACGATCTAAATAACATGTTTCTTGGAAAATTTGCATAGCTCCATGTGTAGAATTCAGAACCCTAGCTTGTATTACTTATCAGAACACGTAAATTATACTTGCTAGACAGATAAGTCAGAAAATCATACTTTAGACTTCAAATGCCATATGTTTCAGTATATTTATGTTGCATTCCAGGATAGCATGTCAGTATTTTGAGCTATTCAGTATTTCAGTTGCGTTTTAGCTTTACATTCAGTTGGGAGTAAACTTACCACCGAGTTGAACTAGGCTTTAGCGTACCCTCAAAGTCCAAGAACTAGGTGCCAATGCAGGTTCAGAAGTCTCCTCTGTTGGGCATCAGTTTTTAGTGATCACGCCACATTCATGCCTCTATACCCTTGGCAAGTTATATTGGGTCCTCTTGATGGGCCGTATACATCGGACTCCACGTTTATCTCACGTGGTTTATGTCGGTTAATGGTAGCTCCCACAGTCATACTCTTATTTCATTGACCATGTTATCAACATTTACTTCAGGATTCAGTTCAGCATGTTATCTTCATGATTAGTACTTGGTCATTGCATCTAGCTCAGATTTCAGGTATACTTCAGTACAGCCTATTTCCATATTTTGTTTATCTGGTTTAGTTTATATTGTGCAGCTTAGTATGTGTGTGTGTGTGTGTGTGTATATATATATATCCTGCATGCTCAGTACATTCAAAGTACTGACGCATACTTTTGCGCTACATCATTGTATGATGTAGGTTCAGGCGCTCAGACTCCAGATCACGCTTAGTTCGACTTCTAGTCCATACTCAGTAACTTCAGTGGTGAGTCCTCATTGTTCGAGGATGTTTCTTTATGCTTTTGGTTTAGTTAGCTCATTATCAATTTTCAGTATTTTTAGAGTTAGCTGGGGACTTGTCCCAGCAGCTCATCAGTATTAGAGGCTTTCAAGCATAGAGTTAGTGTTCAGTGTTTTGGGATTGTTTCCCTTGGATATTCACATATATTTCCACTTGGAGTGCTTTTAGTTTTGACTCATTTTACAGTTATGCTTCCGCTTATCTTAGTTATATATTCAGTATACTTGTGATATGCTAAACTCAGGGTTAGTTTGGGGTCACTTGTGATCCTAGGTCCCGTGTTACGACTAAGGGGTAGCCTCAGGGTGTGACAGTCGCTAACTCCAAATCATGAGTCAGATAATTCTTTTCATGCATATTCAATTGCCTTGAAGAGTAAGCAATAACTTTCCTATGTTGCATCAAAACACAACCAAGACCAATTCTGAAGCATCACAATAAACCACAAAACCATCTGATCGTTCTAGTAACGTCAAAATAGGGGCCGAAGTGAGTCTGTCTTTTAACTATTGGAAACTCTTCTCACAAGCTTCCGACCATAAGAATTTTACCTTCTTTTGAGTCAATGTCATCAAAGGTGAAGCAATACAGAAATATCCTTCCACAAACCTTCTATAGTAACCGTCCAAACCTAAGAAACTGTGTATATCCGAAGCAGACAAAGGTCTAGGCCAATTCTTAAATGCCTCAATTTTCTTAGGATCTACTTAAATACCTTCACCAGAGACAATATGTCCAAGGAAAGCAACGGACCTCAACCAAAATTCACACTAGGTAAATTTAGCATACAATTCACAGTCCTTGAGAATTTGCAATACAACTCAAATGATCAACATGCTCATCCTCACTCTGTGATTAAATCAAGATGTCATCGATAAACATGATCACAAACATGTCAAGGTATTACTTAAATGACCTATTCATCAAATCCATAAATGTCGCTGGGGAGTCAAGCCAAACGACATCACCAAAAACTCATAATGACCATACCAAGTTCAAAAAGTCATCTTCGGAATGTCATTTTCTTTCACCCTCAATTGATGATAACCCGACTGGAGGTCAATCTTAGAGAAGTGACTTTCTCCTTGGAGTTGATCAAACAAATTATCTATCCTTGGGAATGTATGCTTATTCTTAATGGTAACATTATTCAATTTTTGATAGTCAATATACATTCGGAAAGAACCATCTTTCTTTTGAACAAACAACACCGGAGCACCCCATGGAGATATACTCGGTATAATAAACCCCTTATCCAACAAATCTTCCAATTTGTCCTTTAACTCCTTTAGTTCTGTCGGGGCCATACGATAAGGAGGAATAGAGATAGGATGCGTATTTAAGAGAAGGTCAATACCAAAGTTTATTTTTCTTTCAAAAGTAATACTGGGAAGGTCATCGGGAAAGACTTCCGAAAACTCATTCACTATTGGGACTAACTCAAGAGTAGGGGTTTCGGAATCTATATCCCTAACCCGAACAAGATGATAAATGCAACACTCAGAAATCATTTTCTATCTTTTAGGAAAGATACAAATTGACCTTTAAGAACATAATTTTCCCCCTTCCCATGACATGATAGGTTCATTCGGAACCTTGAATATGACCAATCGGGCCATGCATGAAGCTAATTCATCCCAAAAATAACATCAAAATCTAATATATCAAGGTCTACAAGATCAACATGAGTGACTCTATGAGAAACAAAAATAGCACAATTTTTATAGACTCTCTTAGCCACAATAGCATCACCCACGAGAGTAGAGACATGAAAGGGATTAGAAAGGATTTCGGGACCAATATCAAATCTCATGGCCATATTAGGAGTAAAAAACTATAAGGTAGCACCGGGATCAAGTAAAGCATAAACATCAAGATGAAAGACTTTCAACATACCGGCCACCACATCCGGAGAACCCTCACAATCATGCCGAGTTTGAAGAGCATAGAATCGATTTTTCTTTGGAGCCCCTGAACCAGAACATTTAGGTTGAACTTGTCTACCATCCTTACCCTTGCTAGCTTGCAATGTAAAATCTTTCACCTTGTGACCACTCTTCTCGTAACTAAAGAAACCATCTGTAACGACTAAGTACTTCCCCGTGTGACTTTTACCACACCTTGGGAAAGTGGGGATAGAAGATCCACTACCACAATTTCCTCCTTGAGGCTTACGGTTAGACACCTTATCTTTGTTGAAAATAGGAGATGGAGCATTAGAGGAACCTTGGCCGTAAAACTTTTTTCAGAATTGAGGACGCCCTTGTCCACCAAACTTAGAATGAGAGTAGTCACCATCATCGATCCTTGCCTTCATGGACTCTTTTTCCCTTTCCTTGAGTTTTACCACCTCAATTTTTTGGGCATGTATCATCAAACGAGAAATATCCATCTCCTAGATCAACATGGTGGTACGACATTCTTTGAAAACCAAGTCGGACACACCCGACACGAACTTACTCATCCTTTCCCTAGAGTTGGCAACCATAGTTGGAGCAAACTCTGCCAATTGAGTGAATTTCAATGCATACTCCTTCACACTAATATTGCCTTGTCGCAGTTTAATGAACGCAAGCACTTTCACTTATCTCATTTCAAAAGAAAAGAAACAATCAAGAAAAACTCCCTTAAATTTCTCCCAATCAAGAGGACCTGCATCAACCGCCCTCTAAATCTTCCATTGTTCAAACCACACTTGAGCAACACCCTTGAGTTGGTAAGCGACCAATTCCACCTTCTCAACCGTAGACAATCCCATAATCCCTATTGTCTTGTAAACCTCATTAAGGAACTCTTAAGGAACCTCATCAGCCTTACAACCATGGAATTTCGGAGGATTAATCCTAGTGAAGCCCATTATCCTTACAGTCGTCATACCCACATTTGAGTTCACAGGAGAATTAGCTTCTTTGTTGGCTTGGGTCATCATATGTAACACCCCAGATTCGAGAAAGACCAAAATGCAGATTTTCAGAACTTGCAGGTGCCACCGACGGAGGCCAAACCACGGCACGTGGTCAGGACCACTGATCGAAGGTAGGGTCCGTTATTGGCCACCTTGAAATACCATGAAGACCCACGACCTACGGACCGTAGGTGGAACCACAGTCCATGGTCCGTGGATCGTAACCCTTAGAACCAAGCCCCAGACGCCAAATGATGTCCTACCAGGATGGACCATCGGTCAATCCACGATCCGTCGGTCAGGTCCGTCGATGGCCTCGTCATCTTTTAAGTCAGGGTCGTGTTAGTCTTTTCCCCTATGAATTTGGAATTTAAACTACGTCTTTTAAAACCTAAACTACATCGTTTTACTTAGTTTAACCCTAATGATCTAGTCAAAACCTACCAAAAACCTTTATTCTCCAAAATCACCAAAACTTAGAACAAAAGGAGAAGGAAGAGGCGCCAGTTTTCTCAAGAACGCACAGCAGATTTTCTTCAGTTCCTCCCCCAAATCGAAGAATTTCTTCATAGATTTTGTGACCAGGTATGTGGGATTTCACTAGTGGGTTCCTTTCATCCACTAGGTTCCTAGAATTTAGTTAGATTCTTGATTCTCTGTATCTTATTTTGACCTAGGGTTTGTAAAATCTTAAGAGATTGTTGTGATTTCAGTTGTTATAGCATCCATACTCAAAATAGCCTATTTCTTGGAAGGTTTGTTCAGTTCCTTGTATGAAGCTCAAAACCCTAATTGTGTAGATCCACTTAGTTCATGAATTGCACTAGCTAGGTCAGTTAAACAGATAATCATGCTCAAGTTTCAAATGTTACATTATCAGTATATAAATGTTACATTCTCAGATGTTCATCTCAGTATTTGAGCTATTCAGTATGTCAGTATTTCAGTTACATTTCATTTGTACATGTATTGAGTTGGGAGTAGACTTAACACCGAGTTGGACTAGGGTTCAGCGTACCCTTATAGTCCCAGAACTATGTGCCTCCGTAGGATTATAAATCCCCACTGTGGGCATCAGATTTAGTGATCACGCCAGTCATGCCTTTATACCCCTGGCAAGGTATATTGGGTCCTCTCGATGGGGCCTATACATCGGACTCCACGTTTAGCTCACGTGGTTTTATGTCGGTTAATAGTAGCTCCCACAGTCAGACTCTTAGTGCATTTGGCCAGGTTTTCAGTATATACTTCAGTATTCAGTTTAGCATGTCATGTTCATGATTAGTACTTGGTCATTACATTCAGTTTAGCTTTTCAGTTATCTTTTCAGTATTTACATTCTTGCTCAGTTTACAATATTGCTAAGTTACGCCTTGTTTTAGCATATATATGTTTGTTCAGCTTAGTATCTATATCATGCATGCTTAGTACATTCAAAGTACTGACACATACTCTGCGCTACATCCTTTCATGATGTAGGGTCAGGTACTCAGCATCCAGATCGCGCTTAGATCGATTCTCGATCCGTACTCAGCAGCTTCAGTGGTGAGTCCTCATATTTCGAGGACGATAGACATGCTTTTATTTTAGTCTTACTTTCAATTTTCAGTTTTATTAGAGTTAGCTGGCGATCATGTCCCAGCAACTCAACTCAGTTAGAGGCTTTCTAGACATAGTAGTAGTATCAGCTTGACTTGTTAAGTTTGATCTTTCAGTGTTATTTAACTTTTATTATGTTTTATACATTCAGACTAGATGGCTATCCCCCATGTTCCAGTTATCTATTGTTTTAGCTTCCGCATAGTACATGTTTTATTCAGTTATTCTCAGTATGCTTATGATTATGCCAGACACAGGGTTAGCTTGGGGTCACTCGTGATCCTAGGTCCCATGTTACATCAAGGGGGTAGCCTCAGGTCGTGACAAACTTAATATTAGAGCATTAGGTTCAAGAGTCATAGGATGTCTGAAAGTCGCACTAAGTAGAGTCTCTTTCCTGGGTGTGAAGTGCACCACATCTAATGAGAGGGAGGCTACGAAGTGTTTTAGGAAAAACTTCACTTTCTTGTTATTCTTATCATGCGTGGGTATGATCTCCTTTCTAATTCGTCATTACGCGTTTCAGATCATGCCTACTCCTAGAGCTAATGCACATAATGCTACGCAGTCCCAAACCATGAGGTTACGAATGTAGAATTTTGGAACGAGATCCAACTCTTGGCTTAGAGTGTGACCAATCAGAACAATCAGCAGGCCCCAGCTTCTACTAACACAAATGGTGGGTCAGCTGCAGTTAGGGTTTGAGATTTTTTTCGGATTAATCCACCCGAGTTTTTAGGGTCGAGGGTTGGTGAGGACCCACATAACTTCGTTGATGAGGTTAAGAAAATTTTTGGAGTAGTGCAAGTGAATGGTAATGATAGGGTGGAGTTGGCATCCTATCAGCCTAAGGATGTAGCTCACATTTGGTTCACTCAGTAGAAAGAAAACAGGGGTGCGGATGCAACTCCTGTGACTTGGGAGTGTTTAACTGGAGATTTTCTGGACAGGTTCTTCCTAAGGGAGTTGAGAGAAGCTAAGGTGGAAGAGTTTATGAATTTAAGCAGGGTACCATGTCAGTCCAAGAATACGGACTTAAGTTCACCCAGCTCTCCAAGTATGCTCCACACATGGTTGCTGATCCAAGGGCACAAATGAGTAAGTTTTTTTTTGTGGTATCCGACTTGGTGAAGACAGAGTGCAGGAATGCTATGCTGTTAGAGGATATGAATATCTCTAGGCTTATGAATCATGCTCAGCAGGTTGAGGGAGATAAGCTTAGGTAAATAGCTAAGGACAACAAGAAGGCTAGAACAGGGAATTATGAATACTCTCAGCAAAAATTGAGTGGTGGAAATCACTCGCAGTTTCAGCAGAGGTCTACAGCCCCAACACCTTCATCAGCTAGTGCTCCATCCCCCACGTTTCGACAGGATCAGAAAGGTAGGGCATCAGGCTCTATGTCTCAGGGGAGTGCTTCAGGTAACAGGACTTTCTCAACTTGTCCAAAGTGTGGTAAGAACCATCCGGGCGAGTGTCTTGCAGGTAGAGAGGGGTGCTTTGGTTGTGGTCAGTCTGGCCATAGGTTGAAGGATTGCCCTTCTTCCAGGCAGGGGCAAGGAGGTAACAACAATATGGCTCAGTCTACAGCTACAGCTGCACCAGCAAGTCACCCAACTCAGCAGGGTGCTTCATCTGGTACAGGTGGAGTTCAGCGCCAGAACAGGTTGTATGCATTGTTAGATTCTCCTAATGTGGTCACTGGTACGTTACGAGTCTTTCATTTAGATGTTTATGCATTGTTAGATCCACTGGCTACATTGTCTTTTGTAACTCCATATATAGCAGTAAACTTCGATGTCAGTACAGAAACTCTCTCAGAACCCTTCTTAGTCTCTACTCCAGTTGGTGACCCAGTTATAGCTAGACGGGTATATAGAAATTACCTTGTCACAATCTCTCAGAAATTCACCTCAGCAGATCTTGTAGAGTTAGAAATCGTAGATTTTGATATAATTCTAGGCATGGACTGGTTACATTCCTGTTATGCCTCAATCGATTGTAGAACTAGGATCATTCGGTTTCAGTTTCCAAACGATCCAGTCTTAGATTGGAAGGGTAGTAGCTCAGTGCCTATGGGTCGATTTATCTCTTACCTTAAGGCCAGAAAAATGATTTCAAAAGGGTACATGATTAGTACTTGGTCATTGCATTCAGTTTAGCTTTTCAGTTATCTTTTCAGTATTTACATTCTTGCTCAGTTTACAATATTGCTAAGTTACGCCTTGGTTCAGCTTATATATGTTTGTTCATCTTAGTATCTATATCATGCATGCTCAGTACATTCAAAGTATTGACGCATACTCTGCGCTACATCCTTTCATGATGTAGGTTCAGGTACTCAGCATCCAGATCGCGCTTAGATCGATTCTCGTTTCATACTCAGCAGCTTCAGTGGTGAGTCCTCATATTCCGAGGACGATAGACATGCTTTTATTTTAGTCTTACTTTCAGTTTTCAGTTTTGTTAGAGTTAGCTGGGGAGCATGTCCCAGCAACTCAACTCAGTTAGAGGCTTTCCAGACATAGTAGCAGTAGCAGCTTGACTTGTTAAGTTTGATCTTTCAGTGTTATTAAACTCTTAGTATGTTTTATACATTCAGACTAGATGGGTATTCCCCATGTTCCAGTTATATATTGTTTTAGCTTCCGCATAGTACATGTTTTATTCAGTTATTCTCAGTATGCTTATGATTATGCTAGACACAGGGTTAGCTTGGGGTCACTTGTGATCCTAGGTCCCGTGTTACGTCAAGTGGGTAGCCTCGGGTCGTGACATCATAGCTTGAGCCAACACTTGGAAAACAGCTCGAAATTCAACATGAATCACTTGCTCAGCCAAAGGATCGGCCGAAACTTGAGGAACCTCGGACTCCACATTGTCGTTGCCCACATTCCTTCTCACATTAGCTCTTTTAGGGGCCATATCCTAAAAAGAATTGAACACAATTAAGGAGAAAAATGTTTATAGAGATAGAATCTATGGCACGATTTTAGAGTAATGAAAGAAGTGAAGTTTCCTAAACGCTTTGTAGCCTCCTATTCATAAATATGGCACGCTTCACACTTATAAATAAGACTCTACTCAGTGCGGCTTTTCTGACATCCTAGGACCTTTTTCTAAAATCTTGTGCTCTGAATACCAAGTTTGTCACGACCCAAAGTACACCCTAGATGTGACATGGCGTATAAGGCCCCGAAAGTCCCTATACAAGCCACTTGACATATATATACACATAGAAACAAACAAAGTAAAGCATTCCATTTCAAGAAAAGAGTTTGACATTACAAAGCAGAAGTCTAACATAGACTTGAAAAGCCTTCTATTACAACAAAAGGAGTGGTCGGGACATAACTCGTACACCACATACAACATACAAAAGAAAAAAGACATATGAAAGCAATAAAGTGACATCATCCTCAGAACATGAGGACTCACCAAGTCTTTGAATTTCTATGTTCTCACTAGCCACAAATAGAGGGACAGGAGTCATCTAGACCTACATTAGTTAAATAATGTAGGCACAAGTATGTATTAGTAAATGGAACGTACTAAGTATGAGGTATATGCATGAAAACGTAAAATATGATCATAAAGGGACAAAATCGAAAACTTGAAATGCGTGACCAAACTAAGCATAGTAAACACCTTTAAAGAGAATCCTAATCATGAACATGGTCAATGTATCTTGAAATCATAGAGAAAGCTTCATAAAACGATTAAGAGTAACTTAGTTCATTTTGTGGGGTATTAGCTTTAACCGACAATAGACCATGCAAGTTATACATGGAATTTGATATACCTCCCACGTCGAGAAGGGAGAGCCTACTTGCCACGGTAGAATTTCATATCATGTCATATGCTATATGTGAATCCACTATCTAGGTCGTTAAATCCTACTGGGGCACGTAGTTTGGAACTAAATGTTGCTACTTGTCACGACCCAGGGGTACACCCTAGATGTAACATGGCATACTTGACCCCGAAGGGGTGTTATACAAGCCCTTAGCATATCATAACATAAGATGATAGAAAAGTACAGAAATTTTAAACCTTTATCCATACAATAGAAGTCTTTTCATAAAAGCAAGTGGAAGTCTTTACTATACTTTTGTCTCAAACCATCTAATACAACTTTAGACTAAAAACTCTTAGGACATAGCCCATACAATAGTCTCAACATGAAAATAAAAGACATAAAGGGAAATAGTGGGTTTTGTCTTTGAGGCTATGAGGACTCACCAAATCTTCAACTCCTTTGCTCCTTAGAAACTTAGCCTCAAGAATGGAACTCAAATCACCGGACCCTACATTTGATTAGAATGTAGGCAAAGTATGTGTTAGTACAAAATGTAATAAATATGTTAACTAGCATAACACCATAAGAGCATAACATAAGGGTTAGTCAATATAAGACATAATCCATAAACATAAGAAATACTTCATGAAACTTCGACAATAAGCATAAGAGACAATATCATAATAATAAGCATAATCTCCAACATAAGTATCATATAAGCCTTACTCAACTCTTAGTCAATCATATCATAAAAGGTCTGTTCTCAAGTAACCTCAAAGCATACTTGTGCAATGCATGAATAGCATCCCATAATACCACCCTAAGTATCCCTTTTTGGTCATCTTAATCATAGTCTACATGCATAGTCAAGTCTTAGGCTTTTATATCATAAGAGTACTATACTCCTAAGTAACCTCAAAGCATACTTGTGCAATGCATGAATAACATCCCATAATACTACTCACACTAAGCATAACTTTGAGATCACCATATGCATACTTACAATTTATTTGGTCTCATTCTTAGCTTTCTTCATATAGACAAGGGAACTATCACCTTTAGTCAATCATATCATGGAAGGAAACTATAGCAACAACCCAAGCTAAGTCTACACTATATAAGAGAACACTTCATAAGTAGCTTCAAGTCATACTTGTGCAATGCATGAATGGCATCCCATACTACCATTTACACTAAGTACTTCCTTAGGTTGTCATACTCAAATGATTACTATTTATCATTCTAGATTACCAAAGAATAGCACCCTATTAGGCTAGACCAAGCTATCATCTTGCTAACATAACTATATTATGCTAAACTAACTACCTTGTAAGGCATACTATAATGCAAGTTCAAGCTATTCAAGGAAGGGTACAAGTGTTCCATCCTAGCTACCATGAAATAGTCTTAGACCAACTAAGTCATGCTACCCTTACTAGTACACTAAGATGCTAATGTAAGCTACCCTTACAAGCACACTAATATGCTAATGTAAGCTACCCTTACAAGCACACTAAGATGCTAATGTAAGCTACCCTTACAAGCACACTAAGATGCTAATGTAAGCTACCCTTACAAGCACACTAAGATGCTAATGTAAGATACCCTTACAAGCACACTAAGATGCTAATGTAAGCTACCCTTAGGAGAGTATGTGTCCTCAATCCTAAGCTATCCTTAGGAGAGCATGATTCCTCAATCCTAAGCTACCCTTAGGAGAGTATGATTCCTCAATCCTAAGCTACCATGAAATAGTCTTTGCATAACCAAGTCATGCTATCATGAAGGCATCCTAACAATTCTAGTTCAAACTACCCTTAGGAGAGTATGAATCCTCAATCCTAAGCTACAAATCTTGGTCTTGTCTTACCAAGTCAAGCTATACATGAAGGGAACATATGCCACACTTTGAGCTATTCTAGTCTAACCTGCTTTGATTCATTTTAATTGATTAACCTTTCAATCTAGAATCATCCTATGTGAGAAGACCTTTCACATTCTATATACATGCATTCATATAGTACTAGGTAGGTCATGTGGGTAAAAGCTTCCACTACAACTCTAACCTCTAGTGTACTAATCCTATGCAAGCTATCTCTTCACATTAGACTTACTCTAGAAGCCCTAGTGATCAACATTTATGATTTCAAGCCCTACTCTCAAGCTTTACTCTACAATCATCATACTAATCTAGATCACAAGGCATATTAGTCAAAAGCCTTAGTCATAGGCAATTCTAATCATATTTCATCATAAAACCCCAAATTCAATCACTACTAATCATGATCTATCATTCATACATAAATCTAGTTCAATTCATGTTTACATGTTTATATTCTTGAACAATTTTTATTCATAACATCAATTCTAGAAGATTACCTTTGAACCTTCAATTTAACCTTTCATGCCATAAACCCACATAACTCAAATTCATTAATTACACTAGGTTTAACCATGGAAAACATGTAAAATCATCATATTATTATGAATCAATACTAAATTAACCATAAACAAGTATTATCCAACCAATTGGAATCATACCTAACTAAACCCACACATTAGAATAAACCCTAGCTTAGATTGGGGTTCTTCTTCACAAATTGGGGGAAACTCTAGGGGGCTCTATGGGTGGAAGAACCCATAGATGAAGAAACTAACATACCTTATGAATATTTACCATGAAATTGAGGAGAAAAGGCAACCCCTTGAACCCTAGACATCACCTTCTTCTTCTTCTTCTATGGAGTTTTAGAGAGAGAAATATTTGAGAGTGAGTTTGGGTTCTCTTGAATCTAAAATAATGAATTAATTAGGGATCTATTAGGTATATATAGGTGGTTAAATAAATAACTAACTGACCTCACTTAACCCCTAACTAATTAAGAACTAACCCCTAAGTCCCAACTTAAAATAATTAACCCCCAAAACTACCCCACCAACGAGACACACGGACCGTGGGTGGGTCTACGGGCCGTACTGCACCCTCGTGGGTGGTGGAATGTGGCTAAAAGTTGCAGGTAAGTGCAGGCCTTGACCCACGATCCCCACCTACAGGGCGTAGGTCCATCTACGGGGAGTGAGTCCCATCCGTAGGTGGCCCATTTTTGGGCAGCTTTTAGGGATTGTTTTGGGTCCCCCTTAAGGACCCTTGGTTGGTCCTTGGGGGATCGTACCTTGACTTCCTAACCCTAAAACCCTCATTCTAATTACGAAAAGTCATTTTACAAGTCTATCCCTGATATCAAACTCCAAAACCCTAACTCAAGGCTCTAGAACTTTCTAGTTTAGCTCACTAGTTTTCAGGGTATTACAATATCTCCCCATTGGCATCATTCGTCCTCGAATGACGATTCTAAACACTTCTTAAGGTCACAACTCTAGACTAGCAGCCCATCATGCATGCAACACATCTAAATGCATACAACCAAGGAAGAAAACTTCAATTCCAAGCTAAACATATTCGATGCAACACAAGGGAGTAGGAACTACATCTACCAACCCAAAATGCATGAAATTCTATATCTACTCATATTCAAGGAGGAACTAACATCTCCTAGCTAAAACATGCTCAATCATGCACTCATGGAGCCTAAATGCAATTTACTCTCAAAAAGCATTTTTTTTTCAAGGAGGAATCTTTCAACTCCAAACTAAGGCATGCTCATTAATTCCTCTCATTAAGTCTATAGCCAACTCATACTCAATGCACTAAAACATGAGGAATTAATCATGTAGACTCATTTTCTTTTAAATCACAAGCTTTCATGAACATGTATCATATAAGGAAATCCTGACACACACAAACACACATGACTCCACACATCATACAAATCAAGAGGAACCTATCATCTCAAGAATTCATATGGGCTTACAAAACGGGGACTAAAATTCCCAACTAATTCCACCTTTCTATGGTGAGAAACTCAAGTAAACCCAACTCCTAAGCATTAGGAACACTCAACGACCTTGCGTACTAAGCACATCATCTCCCCCTTGGAAGCAAGCCTAAACGGACTTTCTAAGCACCATTCATTTCAATTTAACTAATTTCGGATTAAGTCATCACTAAGCCTTCACATACATCACACATGGTGATTCTAAACTATGGTGAACCATACTACTACCCCTATTAGGAGTCTACTGATTGAACACCTCAAGGAATCTTCTAAACACCTTATTCCTTAAGTCTTCATCAACATACCCAAAGCTCAAAATAGCCAAGTAGGGTTCTACCCTTAAATCATGTCTAGGTATTATCTAAACACCCTACTCAAAATGACCATACCTAAGATCAATCTTAACAAGGTAATTAACTCTTTGAAGTTGGTCAACACCTAAACATATCTCGCTCACCCTATCTAGGTGGTACATGCAACCCTTAAAGTTAACCTTAAGACAAAACATACTCAAAACATATGGAATAGACTTTCCCCCCTTCCACTCACGGATAGGCTCATTCGGGAACTAACAATTTGACTATACAGTTCTACAATCACATAGGAGCATAATCACTAATACTACCAATCCATCCTAAGGATGACATCTAAATCTAGCATATCAAGTCCTATCTAGTCATATAGCCATAATTGGCATCACAACCAACATTTTCTCCCTCGCTCCTTGTAGCATGATCCCTTCGAGTAGTCATATCTTGAAGACCATCGATTAAGGAGAAAGATCTTATAGAGTTAAACTCTATGGCACGACTTAGAGAATGAAGAAGTGAAGTTTCCTAATCATCTAATATCTTACTATTCATAAATGTGGCGCGCTTCACTTTTATGAACAAGACTCTACTAGACGTGGTTTGAGACAATCCTAGAACCATTCTAAACCTTGTGCTCTAATTACCAAGTTTGTCACGACCCAGGGGTACACCCTAGATATAACATGGCGTACTTGACCCCTAGGGGGTCTCATACAACCCCTTAGCATATCATAACATAAGATAATAGAAAAGTACAGAAATTTTAAAACTTTATCCATACAATCGAAGTCTTTTCATAAAAGCAAGCGAAAGTTTTTACTATACTTTTGTCTCAAACCATCTAATACAACTTTAGAATAAAATCTCTTGGGACATAGCCCATACAATAGACTCAACATGAAAATAAAAGACATAAAGGGAAATAGTGGGTTTTGTCCTCGAGGCTATGAGGACTCACCAAATCTTCAACTCCTTTGGTCCTTCGAACTTGATGAGTCCGAGATTTGGACTCATTTAGGGCTTTGGTTTGATAGAGGATATGGATTGAGGAGCAAAGCAAGGACACTAACAGGTAAAAAGGAATAAAACAAGCTGAAGAAATGAAGAAGGGCGAGCCTGAAGATCGCCAAGAGCATTCGGCGTGTCGTCGAGTAGCTAATCTCACTGCCTAAAGTTCCAATGTGCCAAGCCTTGAAGGAAGAGACCAAGTCGGTAACGAAAAGGAGAAGTCAGTAAATCACCGAGTCATTCCATGAAGCAAAGATAGATCACCCAACGCTACAGACCTCGAGGATGCTGAATGCTAAGGTGAAAAGGTGATGGAAGAGGTCAAAGGGCGGCTCGCCGAGTGGTTCGGTGAGCCCGAATTACTTCACCGAGTGACCCTTCGTGGCTTATTTTCGGCGACTATAAATTACACGTTGAACATTAATTTAGTATCAAATTTTGAATCCATCTTAGGATAGAACAGTTTTCTCTGAAGTTTCTAAGGAGACTTGAGAGTTTTGAGACTCATTTTGGAGATTTTGGAAGTGGTTTTCAAATTTTCTTCAAATTGGAGCATTGTAAAGCTTGAATTCCTCGTGCCCAGTTGATGGCTAATCGATTTGGTAACGGTTTTTATCTTTTTATGATGTTCGGCTAAAACCCCAACTCTTGGAGTGTGATTATGTGATTATGGGCTAATTTAGCTTATGGGTATTGCTAACTGTTAGATTAAATGCTATTTAAAAGTGAGTTCAATAATTTATTGTCGTTTAATTTAAGAATTGTAGTTATAAATGCAGTTCTACCTTTGTATTCTTGACTTGCTCGAGAGAGAGGTTTTAGAACTAAGTTTTTTTATTGATGGTCTGAGGGTATTGGGTTGACCTGGGTTCAGCTCGAGAGAGTGAATCCTAAATCCTTTTCCACACATTCAGCTCGAGAGAGTGAATCCTAAATCCTTTTCCACACATTCAGCTCGAGAGAGTGAATGGACTAAGGTGTGGGTAATTCTTAATTTGCATGCTTGTTGATGTTCGAGAGAAATCAACTTGATTTGGGGTAAATTGTTTGAGAGAAAGTTTACCACCTTTATAGACTAGCTTACTCACTAATATTTAGCTATTTTCTAATAGTTACAATTACCCATATGTCTACATTAGCCTATAATCGATCACATCTCGAGAATTCCTCTCCTTATTGTTATCTTAAATTATTTGTGACTGCATCGTAGTTGATAATTGCAAACCAAAACTCACTATCTGACATTTAATGTCACCCCTTTGACTTGTTTCATGTCTTTTTCGATAATGTCTATTCGTATATCTAGTTAGATCACATTTGGATTTCTTAGTTGAACTTTGAACACATACCGCTCCCTGTGGGATCAACCCCAACTCATTTGTTGGGTTTAATACTGCTTAACGATCGTTTACACCTAGAATTGGATGAGGTGTAGTTGAAACATTAATCAAAATGGCGTCGCTGCCAGGGAGTGGTGTTGTTGAAAATTCTTTTATTGAAGTTGAATTGTGATCTTTATAGTTATAGTTGAATCTACTTATTTTTGTTTTTGGTTTTGTGTTGTTGGTGTAAAACAGAGGAGGAGATGAGCGTCAACGGAAACAATGCAATGGCCAATCCCAAAAATGTAGCTTGAATTGGTATCTCTGTCATGCCACGACGTTAAATAAGGTGCTTCTTGGGAGGCAACCTAAGTTTTTAATGCTTTAAGTTTTATTTTGAATAATGAGTGTTGATTGTGTAGGTTGAAAAGTGGAGTGTGTTTGAGAATGTGCAGTTTGGCGAGCCATAGAGTCCAGTCGGCATCTCTCTGAAGAGGTCGGCGAGCCTGACTTGGACCACCGTTGAACCAACTAAACTTTAGGGTGGAGGTCTGTAAAACTCGGCGGGCCAATTAATTAATCGGTGACTCACCGAACAGGTCGGCGAGCCCAATTTTATCCACTGTTTGGACCCCCAAGATAACTGGGAGTCTTGTAAAACTCGGCGAGGTAAGTTACCACTCAACGCATCACCGAGTGGTTCGGCGTGGACGACTTACACCGCCGAAAGGGCTGTGAACTGAAAGGTTTTAAAAGGCCAAACGGTTTAAAATTTCAAAATCTTTCATATTCTCCCATTTCTAACCCCGTACACTCACACTCGCACATTTGATTTCCTATATTTTTGCTATTTTACTTGCTTTGTGCTCTTGATCTCGTGTTTGGATTTGGATTGCATTGTCTCCTAGCTTATTAAATTCTAAATTTGGCATTTAGGTTGGTTTTCCAAACCCCGAACTCTTGATTAGTGGTTGGACTTGAATGCATTCGATAAATTGTGTTGTTTTGTGTTGGGTATGTGCTTAAATCGTGTTTGATGTGGTTGATTTCTTATTTAGTATTACTGATGCCCAACCCCAGAGTGTGACCCCGGGCACTAATGCCCCGACAGATGGAGCGACTGTGTAGACAGGATCATCCTTTACCTCCATCTCTGTTGTTTTTGTGATTTTTGTGTTTTTAGTTGCATTTGAGGACAACTGCTTTTATTTTGTGGTTGGGGTGAGGTATTTCCATGCCTACCTCTTGTGATTCTGTTTTATTTGTGAATTGTGGGTATTTTGAGCTATATATGTATTTTGATTTTTATCTTGTGGATGGTTGAGCTTGTGGCTCCTTGTTTTGAATGGAAATGGTTTTGACCTATTTTAAAATTTTGTGCCACCCCTATTGTTTGTGATTATGGCTTGTGGTTGTTCTTGTGTAAATTTGAGTATCGGTTATGATCAATACCGATGACTTGAATAGTGCTCTTAATTGAACAAAATGAATGTGCGGCTACAATGAGGCCAATGAAGTTGCATAAATAATGTGTGAACTTTTAGCATCTCGTTGTGACTAGCCGGTTATCAAATGAGCCTCTTGTGATGAACATTGCACACTAGCAAAAGTGTGGAGTCTTGTTTGATATTGGTGCCAATGTCTGGTGTGTTGAGATTACTTTGAACAATTGTGTGATGACACCTAGAATTCACCCCGTTGGTCCGGTTGACTATGTGATGCAAGCACTTGATATGATCTTAGGCAACAATTTTAAAGAGTGAAACAATTTGACAATATACCTCTTTTGTGGCCAACCTTGTGAGATGTGTGAACCTTGCTTGAACCCTATTGAGCCTGACCCTTTTCTTGGAAGAAACTTGAACAATTGTGATCCCTCTTAATCCATCTACCCATAACTTTCATGAAGTGTGGTTTGTGTGAATAGCCAACTTAGGCCAAAAGCCTAAGTTGGGGGTGTGGTGAAAAGAGGAGGAAAGTCAAGAAGTGTGAAAACTCCCCCTTTGAGGAATGGTTTTGAAAAAGATGGAACCCATTCATATAAAAAAAAAGAGAAAAGAAGCAAAGAAAATGAATGAAAAAGTTGTGAAATAAATTGATGAAAATGCAAAAGAAATGGGGTATCCGGTAATTCATTTAAAGTTGAATAATGGGGTGGATTATGAGCATGTTTGAATTTTTAAAGAAAAGGAGGAAAGTGATGATCAGGACACACTTCATGGAGGTAGTAGCCACTGAGCCTAAATGACCATACCTTGACACTCAGCCCCATTACAAGCCATGAAAAGACCTTTGTGATCTTGAGTGAGCTGAAACAAATGTTGATTGGAAAATAAGGGCAAACCTATGGGTGAAGTCATGCATGTGTTCATATTTGTGAGTGTGAGAGTTGTATGTGATTCCGCAACTTTAAATTGCTGAGAAATAGTGTGTGAATATGGAATCATCTTTGTTGTGAGGGCATTTGAGTACCTTTGTTGAGCTTGAACTTGCATTTGAAGCAAGTATTGTGAACTTGAGCATCTTTGGTAATGGTGAGTCACAATTTGAATCT